>WYDI02035841.1:0-18840 GCA_009867235.2 Psittacus erithacus | reverse complement strand
ATTTTGACACTGGTCCTCAGGAGGGTCTGGGAATTCACCAAAGATGCTTAGAGAATTTTTGCCTGCATGCACGGCTGCAATATTTTTTTATATAATTTGAGATATTTGAAATATTACAAGTACCAGCATAATTCAAACAATCACCAACTTTATATCTCACAAACCGCATGGGATATATGGACAGATATTTGGCAATTGGCTAGAGTTATTCCAGCCTACAGCAACATAAGGATAATATAAACAATAATAGATACAGTTTGCCCTCTTAATTCATGTTATTAGTTTCATACCTGCTCATTTGATCTTATAGATACGAAGAAAAGCCTTTTTCTTGTTCTGAATTCCTTGTGATTTCCTGCTTCTTTCTTCAGTCCTTCAGTTTCCTCTATGTAATTTTTTCTCTTCCATGGCAATTAACTTGTGCTTCATTTTTTTCTCTTTCATGCTTTTTAGTTTTGCTCATTTTCTTGTGCTTCATTTTTTTCTCTTTCATGCTTTTTAGTTTTGCTCATTTTCCAACTGTCAGTTTCCATGTCCTACTACTTTCTTGCCACCTTGCCTCTCACTTACTTAAGCTCAAGGACACCTACAGGAATAAAAGTGAAATACTCTAGCTGAGGGCAAGGGCACTATGGGTTTTCCCTGTAGTTAACAGTATGAGACATACCACGAGAGATGACTTGGTTCTTACGTGGGATAAATTGCCCTCTGAAAGTTCCTCTCTCTAATTTGGTTTTCTGTGGAGGGAATCTAGAGTGACTGATGCTCCAAACCAGCAGGCTATCTCAAGTTAAGTGGAATGAATCCATACCTTGTTCATCTCATTCATCTCATCTTTTTACTTCTTTTCTGTTTTTTAAAGCTCAACAGCATCTAGCTTTTGTTTATTACATACCTTCTTTTTTCCTTTTTTTTTTTTTCTTTTATCCTTCTACATTGCCTGCCTTCGCTTGTTCATTTTCTCAGCATGAGCTCAGACTGCAGAAACCCTTAACTACCAACATGCCCCAAAATGGGAATCGTCAACACTAAACTAAGACAGACATTTACAGAGAACGACTCAATTCACAAATGAATTGAATTCTCCCTTATAATCATGGAATGTCAGCATGTCTTCACGGGTTGTGTATATAAATACTACAGTGCTTATGATTGTGATTTAAACAGTGTATTTTGATGTGATTAGTTCCCACCAGTGTAATAGCATTCATTCTCCTGGGCTGTATTAAAATGGAAAATTTGGTGGAGAAAATGTATCAAATCCCCATCATCTAACTTTTTGCTAGTTCCATTCTAAAAGAGAATCAAAGAATGTGTTAAATATAGTGTTGAGATACTGTGTTGAGTAAAATTAATACAGTAATTTCAAAAAAGAAACCAACCTGGTGTTCTGCAATGACATAGCATTTGAAATAGCATACAAAAATGGCAAGCTTTGTAGAATATTTTGCTTAAATAATGACTAAGTCACTGTTATTTATTATTATTATTATTATTATTATTATTTTATTTCTGCCTTACAAAGTTTTTCAGTTACTTGGGGTTTTTTTTCCATCATGTCAGAGTGACATCTAATAAGGAGATTCCTATCTTTAGGAATATCTTTATTAACCATGTATACAACCTTTCCCCCAACCCCAACATTTCTCTTCATTGCTATTGTTAATAATTGATACCAATACTTTCATTTGATCCAAACAGGACTTTTTAATGGAGAGGACACACAGTAAGCAGAAATACACCCCTATATAAAAGCAGCCATTAATTATTTCCCATTCCTTTAAACTGGGAAGTACAGCTGAGTTTTTGTTCATAGCAGTATAACAAAATAACTGTAAAAATGTATTGGCTCTGTCAAATTGTCAGTTATCTATTCTTTAGCATAGAAAATTATGTTAGGAAGGAAAATACATATTTGTCTGTTCTTTTTGTTATATAAAATGTGTTTAACTGAAAAATGTGTTATATATAAAGAAGACTGAACTCCCAACTGAACCCCAGGGCCTATTTTGAAGGCCTTTAGATTTGGTTCTTATTCTACATTTGTATCTGGGGTCTGTCTTGACCTAAAGTGCATGTTTGTGTAAACAAAAATACCACTGTACACTGAAATTGCAGCATCTTCGAAAATGTTTTAGAAAATGTTGAGTCTCTTTAGTGGCAACCAATTGTGCCTTTGAAATTTGCCTCACTACCTCTTGAAGACTAAATTAGAAATAATAAAATAGCTGCTATGCATCTCTTATATGTTTATCAGCTTATGGAGAAACTGCGCTGTTTTTAGGTAACTATTGCTACCATGAAAAAATAAACCTCTGAGGCTCTGATTTCCTCTATTAATAGTATGAATATCCTTTCAAGTTTTGAATTCAATGAAAGTTAAGCATTTTTTCTTTAAGCTTTTCAAGCCTGTTGATTTTCATTCTCTTTCCTTGGGGTACTCTCTATATTCATTTACAATGCCAGGATTAAGAATTCAACATGGTCTATCACAAAGTGGTGATATAATTGCAGAGGTTGTTCTCATAGAAAGGATTATTTATACACCACTGAAATAAAGGTGTTTTCTGTTTCTCTCTACTAATGGAAACATTTCAAATAACCTTATGAACTTCAGTAAAGAGTTGACCTATCAAAGTCTCATGACTTTTCTTCTAAATACTTCGTTCTGAAGACTGCTTATTGTACTATTTGCAGATATACCACTTGACAAAAGCATTAGAATAGGACTCGCACTATCAGTATATGACTGATATGGAATGATGGTTCCCAAATCTATTATATATATATCTATATTGTTGAGAGAATTATCTTACATTTATTCATGTAGTATAAAACAGTGGTTATAATTCTTTTTCTTCAGCTGTGACTGCTCATTTTGGGATATGATGACAAGAAACAGAAACCATAGCCACAATCTCTGTATTGATTATTCTTTTCAGAGACTTCCTGAATTTTATGAAGATGCTTAGTTCTTTTTTCCAGCAGTCTTTTCTTCAACTACATTATTTTACAAAGCACTTTACATTTCAAAACTGAATGTTATTTTCCCCCCAGTATTTCTTGTCTATTTTTCTAGTTATAACCTTATTTAATTTCCATTTAATATAAAGGTGATGTTGTTTTGTGGCAGCATACAGACTATATCTTAAAATGTTACCTTAAAGTTCAAATAAAAATAAAATTCTAGGTTTTTCATAAGTCTTTCACTTGTATAATTTTTCCAGCGCCCGTCTTATTTCAAAGCAGAAACAAGAAAGCCGTGGTTTCTTCTTTTAACACTAGGTGGAGATAGATTAACTTCTGAAGTCAGTTCCTAGGAGTCGAACATTTTCTGGTTCTACAAGGCGTTTTTTCCTTAGACACTTTAACTAGAGTACGACTAAGTGAAGAATCAGATACATATTTTTTTCTTTCATTGTAAGCTTAAACGAGGCTAAGATAAACAGGTAAAATCTTTTTAATCTGTATTCATATATAAGAGATCTGTGCTAAGCCCCTGGGAAATAAATTGGGAAGAGGTGAATATAATGCATCCAGTGATGAAGCTTTCTGTTTAAAATATTTTCTTGAAAATCTGTGTGTATGATGTTGCCTTTCAAGCATGTCTAATTTTACTGTGATATGCTTCAAAAATACTAACTTTTACAAGTAGGCAGCTTGAATTCTTAACTGCAATCAGAGAAATATACCAACATCTTCTCAATTAGTTAACCAAGAATTTGTAATATTAAAAGCTGCTGACCTGAAAGATCTGAAGAGCTCTGAAGACTCCTGTTCATTGATGTGGGACTTGGCATGGAAATAATTTATATAATTTTTTCTTAACCAATTTCAGACCTCTTTTGAGACATGTTTCCCCTGGGAAGTACACAAAGGATTTATTTGGGAAAATGTGAGTGGAATGCTTGTGTTTGTGATTTTCTCTGTTACTGACTGTGGTGGGTAGACCTTGATCAGGTGCCCACCCAGCTGCTCTCTCACTCCTCCTCCTCAATAGGACAGGGGAAGAAAATATGAAAAAGCTTGTGGGTCAAGATAAAGACAGGCAGACAGCTTACCAGTTTCTGTGCAAAACAGATGTAAGTTGGGGGACATTAATTCTTCTTGCCTTTTAAGATAGATTTGGATGGTGAGAAAGAAAAAGAAAATTAAAGCAAGACATTCTTTCTTCCCGGGTTCAATTTCACTCCTTCATTCCCAAACTCCTCTACTGCCTCAACTCCCCCATTGAGCAGCACAGTGTTGGTGAAGGGGTTGTAGCCAATTCCTCTCTGCTGCTTTCAACACACTGAGGTATACCTGTAAGCCAACAGTCTCATTGTCAATGAAATGAAGATTTGGTCCAGAGAGGAACTTACTCACACATTCCCATCTTTATTTAGGAGTATACACAGGCTAGATTGGAACATAGCACTGTGAGGGTGGTGAGGCACTGCCACAGGTTGCCCAGAGAAGTTGTGGATATTCCATCCCTGGAAATGTTCAAGGCCAGGTTGGATGGGGCTTTAAACAACCTGGTCAATTGGAAGGTGTCCCTGCTCATGGCAGGGGTTTTGGAAGTGGATGATCTTCAAGGTCCCTTCCAAACCAAACCATTCAATGATTCTGTGATTCATTAGGGAAATCCATACTCTGTTTAAATAGGTGCATCAGTTCTACATTGCTCTCTGCAGTTACGAAATTCACTATAACACGGTAATTTAGCTATTTAATATATCCATAATGTTCACTCCACCATAATCCCCTGGAGGTATTTCTGTGAAAGATATCAATCATAAAATCATAGAATACCAGGTTGGAAGAGACCTCAAGAATTATCTGGTCCAACCTTTCTTGGCAAAGCATGACCTAAACTAGTTGGCCTAGCACTCTGTCCAGCCAAATCTTAAAAGTGTTCTGTGTTAGGGAGTCCACAGCTTCACTGGGAAAATTATTTCAATGGCTGAATTTTCTTGTAGCGAAAAATGTTTATATTATTGACAATCATAATTTCTGCTGGAGTAACTTGACGTGTTTCTCTTTCCCTTTTCCATGAGAGTTCTTTTAAAAAAGGAGTCTCCATCTTCTTTGTAGCCACCCTTTAAATGCTGGAATATGGTAATAAGGTCTTCCCTGAGCCTTCTTTTCTCAAGGCTGAGCAAACCCAGCTGTCTCAGCCTTTCTTCATATGGCAGACTTCCCAGACGGTGGATCATCTTTGTGGCTCTTCTCTGGACCATCTCCAGCCTCTCCACATATTTTTTGTATAGCAGGGACCACCAAAACCGAGCACAATATTCCAGGTATGGCCTAACAAGCGCTGATTGGAGTGGAATACTGACTTCTTCATCTCTGCTGCTGATGACCTTAATCATGCAACCCTTCATCCTTTTGGTTTTCTTTGCCTCAGCTGCACACTGTTCACTCATACTGAGCTTGTTGCCCACCAGAGCCTCCCTCCCCAGAGTTCCTTTCCACAGAGTCAGCCTCCAGCCAGATAGTTCCCAGCCTGTGTTCCACTCTTGGATTATGTTTTCCAGGTGCAAGACCTTCACTTGTCCTTGTTGAACTTCATAATGCTCTTGTTAGCCTACTCTTGCATCCCATCCTGGTCTTCCTGTAGGGTGGTTCTCCCATCCAAAGTGTCCACTTCCTCACTGAGTTTGGTGTCACCAGCAAGCTTCATCAGGGTACATATGATCCCATCATCCAGATCACTTATGAAGACATTGAAGAGTGCTGGGCTCAGTATTGATCCCTACGAGACCTCACTTGTGACAGGTCACCAGTTTGAATGACTGCTATTTACCACTACCCATGGCAAGCAGCTGGTCAGCCATTTCCCCACCCACTTCACAGATCACTTGCCTAGACTATAATGAGTCAGTTTCTGAAGGGGGAGGCAGTGGGAAACCCTACTGAAAGTCCAGGAGAAATCCAGGTACACTGTGTACACTGCTCGCCCTGCATCAACTGAGCAGGTTACTTTGACATAGATGGCAATCAGATTTGTCAGGCACAATTTGCCTCTGCTCAATCCATGCTGGCTTTTCCCAGTCTAATGCTTGATTTGACTTTTGATAGCCCCCAGAAAGATTCACTCCTTAATCTTCCCAGACACTGAGGTAAGACTGACGGGCTTATAATTTCCTGGTCACTTTCATAGGATAGAGTTCTTCACACAAATTTCATTCCATTCTTTGAAAGCAGCCCCAAGAAAAAGAAGGCTCTATCAGAATGGTGCAATGTTAAGGCCCCTCATATTTAGCTCTAGGCTATCTCATATGTTAATACAGCTCCATGAAAAGGTGTCTGCATTGATCTTGAAAGCTTGAAATCCACATTAAGCTGCTATTGATGATAATTAAAGAAAGAATGCATTTTTAGCTATTCTCACAGATATGGAGATATGAAAAGAAAGACTTGCTGTAACGAAGAGTGTGATTATAAATTCTTCAAAGTATTTTTTAACAAGGGGCAAGTTAGAGACTAAAAATGTTAAGACTCTAGAAATAAAGTTAATACAAATTGTTACTGAAAAAATTTTGGGGAGCAAATACGTTTTGCTACTTGTTTTAAAACACGTACTCAAAAAATAACAAAAGGAAAATAAGATCTGTGTCTTTGTAATTATGTGCCACCTCATCCGTGGCACAGAACATTTGTTAACAAATAGTCCCTTGCACTGTGTACTCTAAAGCATAGTGTGTATGTATGGGTAATCAGCTGTATGAAGTAATGAAAAGCGAGTTCTTAAACACTGAACTGCTGAGATATGCCTGGAACATGGTGTGAAACTACATAATGGCGTGTGCAAACATGCTTTCTTGCACACACACGGCTCATTTCACCCAGATAAGAGAGTTAACACGATAGTTGGCCTTATTAACACATTTTTCTGAGGGCTCATGGGCTCAAGTTAATGCTTGGCATAAGCTGGGTGAGCTTCAGAGGTATTCTATTTTGCAGTACCTATCAGGGTGCTGATCTTAAAGCCAGGATTCTTGAAGTAAATCATGAAATGTCCTTCTCCAAGTGCCTTAAAAATTTATGTCAGTTGTTAAAAAGAGGCAGTGCCTTGAAGAAATAACAAAGGCGTGTGAAGTATCGCAAATACTTCCTAGACACAATGCAACAATTATCAAACTCCATTTAGACATATTGTAGTCTTTTCAGTAGTCTGGGAAAAAAATTATTTTACTATTAAGGCAACTCAATTTACACTTATGCAGCCATTATGGTCTATATGTATCATACACTTCATAGATCTGAAAAGTTTTGAAAAAGCTTTGTAATCTACAGTTAGAAGACTCATGCATGCAACATAGCTATTATCTGTTTGAAATAGTGCATACGTGCAAACTAAATGGATATATGCCCATGCTCCCCATTCTTTCTTCATTAAATGTACATAAATATATATATGGGAGATACATTGCAACCTTGCTTCAAGTTATAAAGTATGCTTTTTTATACTGATTTGTTGTCAGATTTTATGTTTGGATCCTAATGAGCATAAACAATAGGAAGATTTATAAACAATCGTTATGTGGATAAAATATACCAAATAAAACACCACTGGCTTTGATCTATTTAAAATTAATAAGAATCACACATGATCATAAAGAAAAAGGTATTTTCTAATGATTATAAACATTTGTCTCATTTAAATAGGTCTGCTACAAATAGGAGGATAGCAGTACATTATACAATCTTTACACTGTTAACCTGTCATTACAATGAAGTTTTCATGTTTCATCAGTTTCATTCTGTGGGGTTTTGTCTCATTCCTTTTTCTCTATGCACTTAGTCTTGCTCTTCTTTCACAATTTAAAGGCTTCCATGGAATTCAGTGTCTTATTGAATCACCTTCACACGTTCACATCACATGCTTAGTACAAACCATTGCTCTTTTATTGCTGAAGTTTTGTCCTGCTTTGTCCTTGGTACAACCTCTCTTGTTTGATCTTTTAAACTGTAGTTCACATTGCTGCTACAAGTGACTAAAACAAAATACTCTGGAAGTCTGATAAATAATTTCTGTTGTAATTTAAGATGTGTGAAGAATACAGGCATTTATTTTAATATCAGTTCAAGCTTACTAGTGTCTGCTGATCAAACTGGAATTGCAAATGGTCTGTGCATACTGTCCATGAACAGTCTTATAAATGAGCATGGTTCTCCCAGACCCAACAGAAGGGTCATCTGCATTGAAGTCCCTGATTTCTTTCTGATTATGCTGATTATCAGCCTAGTGGGAATTCTGTACTGGCTCTTCTTCAATCTTTCATGCAAGCCCTATTTGTGTGAACAGTTCATAATAGCCACTGGACTGTGTGCTTAGTTGTCCATTCTTTGCAGTCTGATAAATACCCACTTACAAAAAGTAAAACATTTTCAGAAAGACAGGGGTTGTTTTCAACATGTTTCGCTCATAACCTGATGTTTAGGGACCTCATCTGGGAATGACGATGCATATTTTTGCTTTTAAAAAATCCAGATCTCCTCTGTCAAATGCTGAATATCCTAAGAGTCAGACTGCATTCAGATGATCTCTGTTACTTGGCTTGTTATTAGGTGGCGGGGTTTTTTTGTGTTTATCTAAGTGGATGACCTAATTCACATTGCTGTCCATCCTGTTGGCTATGTTACCAAAACCAAGTAAGGGGCAAACAAGAATTTTGGCCTTAGGATTATAAGAAGCTGTGCTTGATATGATTAAAGACCTATCAGACTAAGGAATTAATTAAAATTATTAGAACTTCATATGCATCTTTTGCTCTCTTTCTATATATAGAAACATTTATCCTATAATTAGCTAACACCAAAATTTTTATTAACTTGGAATAGAAATCACTTGACTGAAATTGATGAAGAGCAGGGAACAACATAGCAATGTGTTGTTCCAGAAATACAAAAGTTAATTTGACACTGAAGAGTAATAAAGCTAAGGACTCATAAAGGAAACTAACGAAAACAAGACATTTGTGAATTTAGCCAAATGCAGTAAATAATAAACTGTGGAAACCTGAAGTAAGATGAAGAAGATAACTGAAAATAAGAAGGGAAATAATTACACTGCGATTTGGAAGAGGTAGGAAGATAAAAGAAGAAATATTATGGTCTAGTTTAGTTAGAATAACAAAGGAGTCCACCTGTTTGGGTCAGGTTGGTAAAGAACTATCTCTGCAACCTTAGCAAGATGCAAATATATTTTCAGTTCATAAAATCTGCACGTGGTTCTTTATGCTCTGCTGTGTTATTTGTTTTAGAGTCTATGTTTTACTAAAATAAACTAAATTTCAAGGGTAATAGTATCTATTCTGTTTTCAGTTATTTTACTCCTCTCTCTAGTACTTCAATATTTAACAGTTTCTGTGGCTAATCAAAAAGGAAGCTTACGTGTTCATTGCCTTAGTACATATTGATGATTGTTTCTAAATCATTAACTGAGAAACAACAGTATTGCTGGACAACAGGATGCTTCTTCTAATTTCAGAGAACATTAAACTTAGGAAGTATCATTCTAAGGCCATATTTGATCTCTTATAGGCACACAGACACGTAGACTGCATCCAGAGTCAATGATGGGGAATGCGGAAAGTGTTAGAAAATATTTTATGATGTCTTAAAATACTGAAGACAGTTATAAGAAAGCTATCATAGATCAAGAGATGTCTATCCCACCCTTCCCTGTGGCTGGCACTCTGTGCTAAAATTGGCATTGAAGTTAAAGTCATCTCAAACACTTTTACCTTGTGCTGCTTTTCATCTGTCTTTCATCTCCCTCTACTGTTATATCAGCATTTTGTACTGTGGTTTGTGGTGTGGTTGTGCCAAAACTGCCCTGATTATATGGATATAATAGGCATTTGTGCCAACCAAAAACCCCACCAACCCCCAAAGTCCCAGGTTTTTTTACATTTATGGAAAAGTAACTTTAAAGCATGTGGCTATAGTCTTAATATTCATGCTCTTTGTGCCCATAAATTGGCAAGAGAATCAGTGGGATAAAGACTTCCTGCTCTCTGCACCTGCATATATACCATGGAGTACTTGGCCTCTTCTGGGTCCTGACCAAGAGCCAGATCAAACCCACTCCTTCTCTTTCTGTTCTGTGCTTCCATGTTTCTTTCCCAGGAAAACAAATATCTGAGAAATACGATGGGAAGACTGTAATCTTGCCTAGATATGGGGTTTGGATACAACTAAAACAGGTTCCTAGAGCCAAAACTCTCTGAAGTTTCTTTGCTCAATGAGTTCAAATACTGTGATTTATTTCAGTAAACTCCATGGATGGGCTTTAAATCACAAAGACTATTTTTAGGATTTGGACTTCATTTAGCCTTAGTTGGGTCTCAAGGATGCTAATTTTTTTTAAATTGTAAATTTCATACAAATCACAAAATTATTAAATCAAAGTAGATTGTTATGGTTGTATGAAGTTCTGGAGAATTTTAAGGACTAGTTTTCTGGACCCTACAATGACAAGCCAAATGTCCTTACCAAAATTATCAAGTCCTGATGGCTGTTCACCATAAGCCACTTATGTCAACTATTTCTTTAGGTCCAAAAAACCAGATACCTCGTTAGTACTTACACAATAGTCCTCTAGTAATTGCTTCCAATAATCATGTTTGCTGCTAGTCATTCCCTTAACCATGTTCTGATTGCATTGCAGCTGATCTGCCAGCAATGATTTTGCTCTGCCATTGCTTTAAGCTATAATTTACTGTAGACCCTTGGGAAAAAAAGCATTGAAAAGCAAGATCCAACCATCAGCCTTGAAACAGCATGCAAGTTGAGCAGTATTTCGTATTTTGTCAAAACCACTCCAACTCCCGGACCAAAATTGATTTATTCATACCTAATGCTAGTATTGTGAGAACAACTCTGCATCTTGTGGGTATTGTTCACTCTTGTGTTGCACAGCATACACATAGTTCTTTCATTTCCTTCCATGGGTATTGTTTTCAACAGAAATGTACACAAAGTGTTCCAAACACACCAATAAAGTTTGATCGGTTCCTACGCCCATTCTTATCAACTCTTATGTGCAATATATTCTAATATGTGCTTTATGTTAGCATGGTTTATTACATTTATTTGTGTGAAGTACCATAATGAATGTTGCAAAGGAACAAAACATATTGTGTGCCTCAAAATGGCTGGAACTGTTGCCAAGAAAACAGCAGATGTTCACTCGACAGCAAGAAAATGTATTCAACATTTAGAGAACTTATTTCAAAGAATTTATGACCTTTTATTGGTGATTTTGGAGACAATGTGAACTGAAAGACAAGAAGTTGTTCTGTTTTGGGTTTTGTTGTGACTTGCTGTGTGACCTCTAAGCAGTCACTTCACCTTTCTGCCTCCATTTCTCGTTTCACCCTTTGTCTCTTGTCTAGAATGTAAGGTCTTTGGAAGAGTCATATTACACATTTGTAGCATGCACAATGAAACCACTGCAATATAAATAATAATAATGATGAGGCCAATTTAACTCTGCCCTCAGCAGACAAATGAAAGAAAATTCCTCATTTTCTGTAATTTCAGAAAAATTACTTGTTATTAATGTTCTTGTGAACACAACAGGAGGAACTGGAGATCGATCAGGCTCATGTCTTCATTCTATAAACTTTTTGGCTGGTTTTCATGAAATCAGATCACAGCCAAGCTGGAGTCCAACCAACCAACAGAAAAGCCAGGCTTTTAATCAGGCTGCTTTAAAATGGAACACATCCATTTGATAAATGAACTAATTAAGCAAATGAATAAGTATAACCTACCACTGTGAATGACATTTATAACTATGAAAAAGCTTCAGTTCCACATTAATAGTTCTAGAAACCCAGAGAAAAGGATAGAAAAAAATCAAGTTCAATTCATGTAGCACATTTATGTAAATGGAGTTTTGCCATGGCTAGCAGTCCAGTATAATGCATGCTGCGTATGTATAAAGATGACAGGGGAGAAAGAAGTCTGAAATAAGGTTATTCCACTTCTGATGGCTTGGGTTTTTTAATATCAGCTATTTCACAGAATGTAGAATGTAGCAATGACTCCTGCTCTTTCTGAACATCCTTTTGTAAAAGAAAGTAGAATGCCACAACACCTGTGTCTTCATCTTTCCCTGAATACACCAAATCCATGTTTAATCTCTGAAGCAAAAAAATCTTGCATGATACAGAAAAGATCAGGAGAATGAGAAAAACAACTCAGACTTAGTTACATATAGCTTTATAACCCTAGCTGTTTTTTTCCTGCTTTGTCTGATTAGAAATTTCTAGGATTGATTAAAAAGCTTTGGAAACAACAGAAGTTATCTCACTCATTTCAGGGAAATAGCAGTTGTCCCTGAGGCTGTGCGACTTGTCAATATGCTGCCTTTCCTATAATGAACCCTTGAAACTGTGAGTTTCTCTGAAATATTCTATGTATCAAACAAGAAGGACCATCAGTCAGGTAACTGAAATCACATGAGGAGGTAAGAGTTTGTTATTAGAACTGAAAAACAGAATTTGTATCTCTATGATACAAATACTATATGCTGCACATGGCTGCCTACTCTTCAGCTGCTTATGCAATTCAAGATGGTTTTCATTTCAGCAATATTTAGTGAGTTGCTTCTTTTCCTATTTTAATTGTTACCTAGTAGTGAATTGTTGTGGATTTTTTTTAAGATGCAGTACTCATACTAATAACTTACATGGTGGTATCTGTTCTTGGGACCTGGTTTTTTCATTATGAGATTAAGTATCATCATGGAAGTATCAACCAGGAGCAGAAATCCAGTTAGTGAGAGCCTCTGATCTTAACCTCTTGAAGAATTACCATCAAAATAGAAAAATTACCTGAAAAGAGAGCAAGAAAAAGAAGTACAAAATGTCTGCACTTTCTAGGTAGCAATGAAATCTTTTGGAGAGAGTTTTGTCCATTGTACACTCACCCTAAGAATTTGTTTATCCCAGTAAATGTGAAATGAGATACCAAAACTGTTATACAGTGTACAGGCAGATACTGTGAAAAGTGCTCTAACCATGCTTGTTTCTATAACACGTCATCAAAATGAATGCTCCTGAGGGTAGGAATTGATCTGTCTGAGTTTGTGAGGAAACACTGACGAATCTAGTTTGAAAGAAAAAGGCTGCTTGTTTATGTGCCACATTGAGGCGAAAGGCTGACCATGACTGAATCTCATTATAATGCAAATACAATATAATACTGCAGCACTATAGTTAAAAAAGGTAAATCACCCCAATCACAGCCGTTTTGATTAAATAAATTAGGCTTCCATAGGCTATTTGGTCTATGGTCTTGGTGCACCATTATTTTACTGGGTTTATTTCCATTAGTGTTATTCGCCTTTTCCATTTTCCGTATATCAGCCCTCCTTGTCACCTGCCTCAAACCTGCATTTGTCTCTTCCTATCCATGCAGCACAATTTTAGGGGAAACACCAAGCGCCATGAAGTAAGAATCCAGGAAAAGTAGAAAACCAGTGTATAGAAACTGCGAAAAATAGTTTCAGCAAGCAATAACAAAAAGAAGGCAGAGTTTCCACAATTGTTCAGGAAAGACACTATGGTTGCATGGATAATATATTGTTAAGATTCACTTCTATGATATGTCAGATCTTTTACCATTGACTTTACTGTAATATATTAGTATAATGATAACCTGTTGAAAAAACTGCAGCAAGTGGAAGTTCTTGTATGCTTGACAAATACGATTTTAAAGCAGGTTAAATTGACTGTAAAGGTGCTTTATGGGTTATTAGTTATACCAAATGCATGAATATGGGAAATGAAAAACAGTCCTGCTAAAGTTACTTCCTATATGGAATAACAATGACTTTCTGTGGTTATCCTGCAGAACCTCTTGTAAAGTAGTAACCCATTCATAAACTGCAGTCATGTACTAAACAATTATTAACTATGGGAGTCTGGAAAACTAGCAAGGATCTCTGAAACAGTTATAAGTTTTTCAGACAAACTGTACGCTACTGAATTTAGATATCTTGTAGCACATTTCAGACTATTTTAGCTGTGTCATGTGAATGTCCTTTTTAGGCTTATGATATTAATCTATACATATGATATAGCATAATTTTTCACCATTCATTCTATGATTATATATATGCTACAATCATAAGTAGCTGAAAATTTACTTTTCATCCTTTATAAGTGCCTGATTGGAAAGTGGCTTTTGAATTTAAATTTGTGAACACAAGTGACATTTGTACGAATCTGTGTGGTCATTCTTTAATTATTTTTTATTTATTTATTTTATGAAATCCCTGTGTTCCATTGCCCAGTGAAGTGAAAAGGAATTACAAAACTGTTTTGACACCAAGTCCTTTAAGAAGTTCCTGGCACATCCTAATTTGTAGAAAGAAAAAAGTCGTTTGACCTTAACAAAAGGTTTTCTTTCTTAGTGTTAGCTTTTTTCTTTTGTAACATGTGACCAGTAGCCAGTGTATGGAGTAATGCTAATCTCCGCTGCAGCGCATTTACCTTTTTGCAGACTGCCAGGAGAGCAAGGAACAGGAAGTAAAAATAATTCTTTCTGCACAGTGCCTCTGCGGCCCCTTAACATCCATGTCAGAGGTTCCTGGTGTAAAATTGCATTAAGTTAAAGTGGATAGCAGTGCAGAGAAATCTGAGTTGGAAACAAAATGTTGTGTTGCAAGCTGAGAGCAATGCTCTTTTGGGAGAAAGAAAGGGAATGTAAAATGCTAGACAAAGTCCCTTAGAAATTTCAAGACTGCTGTGATGCATCCAATAATATCACAAGGGAAAGGCATTTTCTTTACGAGAAACAAGCTGCCAGCTGAGACTATTAGCCATTCTGTTAGCCCTACATAATAAAGCTAAATCATGTAAGCTGTACAGATAACAGATGGACCAACAGAGACAATTTATTTGTGATATAACTGATAACTAGGTTGAAGCTGAATTGCTGTGAGAAATGAACTGTTCTTTAAGAGAGCAGTGGATAGTTTGCAAGATTAGTGAAAACCTGACTTCCCAAATGAAAGCAGTGAGAAAAATGAAGTGCATCTTGTTATGAACACACAGTGATTCATAAAGACAAAATAACCCCGTAAACGAATGACAAAGAACAGATTTGTTGGTAATAAGTGTGGAGGCAATCACAGCACAACACCATTGTCCAGTGCCAAGGACACAGCACCATGGCAAAAATTAAAGCCATCTCCTGCAGATATATATTATTTCCTGGAGAAATTATAATATGCAGAACTTTTTTTTTCTTTGTATACATGCAGTTGGATGACAAAACTGTGATGACATCAGTAGTCTTCATAGATTTCGAAACAGACAAAGCTGATTGCGTGATTAAGAAGTGAGAGAATAATGAAAATTGGAGGGGAGCATAGCACGACTGCAGGAAAGATATGGAAAGATTATATTTGTCCAGTGTTAATATTTAAAACAAGGTCACTTTACATAGTGGAATCAATTAGTGGTTCTATTGTTTTGCAGGATATTCTACTTTTTTTATAATTTAAATCTCATATATACTTTGTTTTGTTTAGGAATTCACAACAGTTATTTCTGGATACTGGCTTTTGTCGCTGGAAAAAAGAAAAACACAAACATTAATCTTTTCTAACTTGTTGTTATGCTAATAAATAAACTGTAATCTCTTTCTGGCTTTCCTACATATCACATATTTGTTACATTGCTACTCTATAGAGGATGAAGTTTTACCAGACTCCAAAGATAGATGCAAGTTCTCTTCAGTGTAAGAACTGACTGTTCTGAAGCCTGCCAGTTTTATTCTATTCATTCTTTTTTTTTATTGAGCCAGCTCTGCATTGTAGAGTGATTTTTACTCAGAGTATCCCAAAAACCTCACTCAAACCAATAATCATGTGTTGATAGGTGAAATTAGTTTCAGAATTCTAATGAAGCTTAGCAGCTGGGAGACAGACAGCTCATCTGAAGATTAAATGAGAAAAATTGCCACTTTTGCTGGTTCCTTTAGAAACTCATTTACATTCTGTCAGCTCCCATTAGGAATGGGAACTGTGAATATTGAGGGAAATATGCATGAATTCAGTGCTGAAATGGCCAATCATGATCAGCTCCTTCTTGCTTACAAAGCTGCCAGAAAGTTTTATGTAGTTATGTCTTCTGGAAACAGTGGGTGATAATCTGCTTGCTTTCAACTGTCTTCTAACATTTTGAATTTAACATAACCAGAAGAACCAATACCCAGTGTAACAAGGAGAACAGAGGATAACAATGTAATCCTACTGCTTGGAATTGATGTTCCTGGAGCCGTCTACACACGATCCTGTCCCTTTTCTTGGTCTTTTTTACATCCATGCACCTGTAGAGATTCAGTAATGCTTCTTACATGATAGAAACAACAGCAGTGACAAGTATTTTACTTCGTTTGGTACCCCTTCTGTACTGGAAAGGTACCACACCATTCTTCTTTCCTTGTCCTTGTTACAGCCCTGAATTTTCATGTAGTTCAGTCCTCATCATATTGACAACTTTTCATGAGTTCTGCTGACAGAGTCAATAGTACACTAAGAGTCTGTATTATGCAGGTGTTATCCATTTTTCCATTGACTTTGAAAATACTTATATAGACCGCAAGACAAGGTGACTTTGCCAATGAAATAAATGCGTTTAGGAATTTAACCAGGGACATACATAGAAAACAGCACATAAGTGAATACAGAAAAAATACTGATGCTACTGAATGTAGAAAAGTGTAATGCTGTGTTACAGTTTTTTGTTGTTTTCAAGTTAGTTTTCTTTAAATAAAGGTTGCAGAGGATTAATAATGACATAAAAAGTTGGCATAATACGTACAATAAATGCTTTCCCATTACATCTGCAGGAGACTTTGATGACAAATTCTTAGTTTCAATGAAATAGATGTATTTTCTATTTCAGCAATAATTAGGAAAACTGTTAAATAGAAAATTATAATTATTTTAGATCTATAGTATTAAATAGCTTTTTCCTAAAAAAACTAAAAGAAAATAAGATCTCTAATGCTCTTGGGTTTTAATAAAGCTGAATAGATCATTATAAATGGGCTGGAACTCTGAAGAACATGCTAACATGATTGGAATGATACATGCCATATACAAGTCAGCTATACAGAATATCTTAAACAGCTTGAATCCCCAGGTAGAAACAACATTTGCATTACACTTGAAACAAAAAGATGCTTGAACAAAAGATGCTGAAAAAGCAGTCATAACGAACAGGTAAATTAAACATCTATTTTGAGAGTGTTGTGGTGCAAATTTATGATGATACTAAATGTAAATACAGAGGAGGCAAAGACTAGGAATGTTTGGAGATATTAAAAGACACTTCATACAGCTGCAGATGTAGATTTTCAGTTAGTGCAATGCTTTCAATGTATCACCTGATAATCCTTACTTTATTCATTCCTTCCATTCTTCTAAAGGATATATAAAAATAAAGATTTTGAAAAAAGCCATAAGAATGATGCAAGGCTTGAGAACACCATTTCAGAGCTTTGAGTAGAAGGGCTTAGTCAGGTAATCTTCATAAAGTAGTTTAAGAAATTGCATGGTCACAGACTTGTAAATGTTTAAAGCACTAGAGAAATCTGGAAAATAAAAAATAAAAATCCCAACACACTATAGATGTATTTCGGAACCAGATTACTTGTTTCAAATGCATGAAACTAACAAAAAATCAAAGCAGAAGACAGATTAATTTAGGCTCAAGAAAAAGCACATGGTATCGAGCACAGGAATTGCCAGTGAATGCTAGTGGATTCTTTATAACTTAAAATCTTAAGTATGTTTGTAAAAACATACTTTCAATAATATCTGTGTCAAAAAGTATTTAATGAAACACTAGTAGTATTTATGTATATGTTTAATGTTTCAAAAACTTGAAAATTATATTAATTCTTATTTCAAAAATTGTAGAGGACTTTAAATATATAGATAAAGGGTGAAAAGGAAGATCCAGGGTCTAGTGTCAAATCAGCCTTAACTCTGTGCCCAGTAAGATAATGGAACAGATCCTGATGGAATCTCTATCAAGGTATATGGATACCAGAGAGGTAGAGACAGCCAGCGTAGCTTCACAAAGGGCAAATTGTGCCTGACTAATATAGTGGCCTCATATGATGGACTGATCACATCAGTATACGACAGAAGAGCTACGGATGTCATCTACCTTGAATTCTATTAGGCCTTTGACACGGTCCCATGTAACACCCATGAGTTTAATGGATAGAACATCTGATGAATGAAGAATTGTACAGAAGGTCACATTCAAAGAGTTGGAGTCAGCAGCAATTTATCCAAATGGTAAGATGAGTAACAGGTGGTGTACCCTAAGAGGTCCATATGGGACTGGCATTATTCTATATCTTTATTAAGGACATGGACAATGGGGCTGAGTGCACCCTCAGCAAACCTGCTGAGGACACCAAGCTGTGCTGTACAGTCAGCATACTGGAGGGAAGCGATGCCATCCAGAAGCACCTTGTCGTATTTGAGAAGTATGCCCATGGGAATGTCATAAAATTCAACAAGGCCAAATACAAGGTCCCGTATGTGCGTAGGGGCAATGACAAGTGCAAGTAGAGGCTGGATTTATAACACTGGATTTATATTTATAGACAGGATTTATAGCACCCCTGAGGCTGATGACAGCAAGCTGAGTGGTGCAGTTGTTTCACTGGGGTTTCCCCGCATGCCATCCAGAAGGTCCTTGTCAGGTTTAAGCAGTGAGCCCATGTGAATCTCATAAAGTCCAACAAGGCCAAGGTTCTGCACCTGGGTTGGGGCAATCCCAAATATCCATAGAGGCTGGGGCATTA
>WYDI02035839.1:23749-40777 GCA_009867235.2 Psittacus erithacus | reverse complement strand
AGGACAGGTTGTGGGGGGAAAACAAGCAGGCTACATGCTTTGTCTAATTTACGACTAAGCTTAAACCACAACACAGTGCAACAGTATTAAAAGAAGTGGTTGATGAAGGTAAAAAAATGAATGTAAGAATTATTTTTATAGTTTTTTCTTTTTGTGCTATCTGCAAAAACTGACAGGTATTGATTTGGCTATCATAGTTGGTCACAGTAGAAGACAGGACAGAGCAGAAGAGGCAGAAGAGGGGTAGAGGAGAAACACAAAAGAGACTTCAAGGGGATTTAGAGTAAGATGATAGTTCCTGGAAGAACGTCTTAAAGAGCGAGAGAAGATCAGACAAAGAGCAGCAGAGAGAAGGGAAGGAGGATATTATGAGCAGAACAGGCCAAAGAAAGACAAAAGAAGAGAAAACATGAAAGAAAAAACAAAACAAAGTGAAAAAGTATGTATTAATAGTATTATTATTGATTTTCGTGCACTTTTTCTTCCATTAGCTTAAGTTTCTTAATGAATTAACATTACACACAAAAACCCCCTTGATTTATTTTACTAATGCTATAGGCATTGCCGTATATGATATGAGGATTCAAGGCAGCTCTGGGCATAAGTTGTTCAATATTACAAACACACCTATGCCTTTTCTTGGACATGTGCTTTTTCTCCTCATTTAGCACTGCCTTCAAACAGCTTAAGCCAAACTGAGCTCTACCAGTCCAGTGGAGTGACTTAAACACCCCTGAACATTTGTTTATAGCGCCAGTTGAAGTACTGATCCAGATCCTTGCTTGACCCACGCGATAGGAAATACTAGTCCAGTGTGGGTTTTGGGAAAGGGAGCTGTTGATATCCATGAAGTAAGTTCCTGCAGAGACTTACTAGCCTTTGTCTCTTGTGAAATGGACATGGAACAGCAGAGGATCACGTAGCTTTCCCACTACTGCTTGGAATGCTGCCACCGTAGACTCTCCTATTTCAATCCTGCTAACATGATACAGAAGGAGGAGTACTTGACTCTTCCAAAAGACATGATATTTATGGATACTAATGTCTGTCTAGAACCTGTAGCCTATTCCAAATGACAGGTTTAAGTGTGACATCGGATTCCTCTCTCTTCAAGAGCAGGATGCTATTTTCCAACAAATTTTTGATATATGAATTAATTGTTATAAATTGTTACAACGCTTCTGTCACAAGTGTAGTGACTTTTCATTTGATTCTGTGCTTTCATTTAGGTAAGTGTCTCTCAAACTCATCTTTGACAATTTCACACCCTGCATAGATGAGTTTCCATGCTATATGCATACTTATGCTACTAGGCACTATAGAGAGTGTTATTGAACACTCTTTATCTTATGTTTGTATATCTTTCTTTCAAGGGGTAATTCTTGTTCTGGGTGTCATTAACACACAGCCCAATTTATTCTAAGTTTGTACTTCTTCCTTTTCTCTGTATTCATACTCTCTGTTCTTCTCATGTTGCATTAAGTTGTACAGAACATGCTACATTTTATATATCTAAATTATTCATGTTATATTAACCAAATATATATATTTTTTGGTTTTGCTTTTTTAGGTTTAGCTCAGTCAGGTGCATGGGGTTGCTTTGATGAATTTAACCGCATTGAACTTCCAGTTTTATCAGTAGCTGCTCAGCAGATATATATTGTACTTCAGTGTAAGAAAAATAAGAAACCTCAGTTCGTCTTCACTGATGGCGATGTTGTGGATATGGACAGAGAATTTGGTATATTTCTGACTATGGTATGTGTGTGAATATGTGTAAATGGCACCATTGTGAAAAATCTTTCCTATTTCATTTCCTGTTGAAATTTCCCTGTTGAAATAGTTTAAACTGTCTGTTAGAAAACAGTGAATACAATTTGAACAATAATTTGGTCAAATAATAATGATGATACTTCATCTTGCCCACATTTTTAATTGGAATTTAAGACTTGAGGTATGCAGTTATCATTAACTACATGCTCTAAGGCCTTTTTTAGTTGAATATTTGACAGATTGAGACTAAACTCAACCCTCTCAGTTGTTACTCAAAGTCTGCCAAAATAAAACAGAAGTAATTGAACACTGTAAGGACTACTGCAGTCGGTCTGGTCAGTATTTCGCCACCTGTGAAGAACTTTTGACCACAATCTGTCTATATGACAACATGAAAGAAGCCACTCACACTCTGGTTCACTGGCCTCCTGAAGATTTATCTTTGGTGCCTGTGGACTGCTTCTAGCAGTGCAGGAGACAAAGCAGCAGGAAAGTGTAAGAATACCTTAAAAGCATCTTTGTATCTTCCCCTCATTAGCTGTAGACTACATGTGCACAACTCAAAATGTAAACATTTGTCTTTATATTAAGCATTCCTACCTTTGAAAAGGTGTTAATGTTGTCAATTTGAAAAAATGTCAATTTAAAAAAGAGGACAAATCAGTGGCATACAAAGGCCAGTGGGAAAACAGTTTGGACACAGCTGGAAGAATGCAAGAAGTTATCACTGCATAGCCAGTGATTACTGTTGTCACAACTGAGCGGTGCAGTAGTCACATGAATGACTTACACATCTTCAGTGAAAGGTCAGATCCGTTAGTTTAAATTATATTCAGTAATAGCTTGCACTGCTTGACTGACTTTACGCTGAAATGGTCTGGGAACGCTCACAAAGGACAGTAGCCTCCAGCACTGGAACACCATCAAGACATGAGGAACTAATAATTTAAAACATCTCCAACAAGATCTGTAAGTGGCTATCTGTTTATATGTGTCTTGGGCATCTCCAAATAGCATGTGTAATACCACATACTTCATAAACTGCTGTTTTCAGGCAACTGTGTAGTGATGTGTAATTAAGACATGTTCAAGTTACCCTTTGTAATCTGGCATGTGCTCTTGTGTTTGCCAAATTATTATCAAGAAGAATAAACCTTTCTATCCTGCTTTTATTATATAAAATTTTATTGTATATTTTTTGGTTTTCAGAACCCTGGCTATGCAGGACGACAGGAGCTCCCAGAAAATCTGAAGATCCAGTTTCGCACAGTTGCTATGATGGTGCCTGACCGTAGCATTATTATGCGAGTCAAGCTGGCAAGTGCTGGTTTCCGAGACAACCAAGTCCTTAGTCGAAAATTTTATTCACTGTACAAACTCTGTGAAGAGCAGTTATCTAAACAGGTAAAATAAATATTTGTCCAACTGTAAGTTGTCACCGGATGGGTATGTAGAGTGAACATATAATTATTTTTACACTTGTGAACCTATTCATTTTTTAGGGTTTTCACTTTCAAGTTCTAGAAACAGTCTGAAATCACGTCGCTTTTATTTTTCATGCTAATTTGTGTAGTAAAGGAAATTTGATTTGTGATTCTTGAACAAAGTGCAGTTATTGGAGAAGTTATGAGGAATGGCATATATTGCTTTGCTGAACTTTGTAGAGGACACATTTTTCAGTCTCCTCACTTACAAAGACTAGATCTATTGGAGAGGCAGTGTGAGAACTGTAAATAACTGAAGAGTGCTCGGCTGGCACTGCCTGGCTGAGCACTACCAGAAAAGTGCTGTTCTGTTTGGTATATAGTATTTAAGGAGAAATAAAGCTGATCTTAAGAGCAGGACTAGTTGTTGCCTTTTGAATGCCCTGTGCTGACTGTCCACTAGAGGGTCTCAAACAGAAATCACGTGAACGGTAGATAAGTTGCAGTTCAAATGTCTGCTTTGGTTGGGTCCTAACAAATGGGGGCATATTGACTACATTTTTCATCATATTATTTCAGTTCTATACTACATAATTTATTAGTGATTATGCAGACTTCCGTGTAGAAATCTTGGACTACAATAGAATAGGATAATGGTGCATTGTATTGCCCTCATTACTTCAGAATTAAGACACAAAAGTATAGATTTGGATTTTCTCTTACCTTCTCCATACCTCTGCAATCTCACTTTCAATATATATAACCTAACTGGAGTCCAGTTAATTTTTCTCAGATTTATTTTTCTGGGAAAGTTTTACTCACCAGCTTTATGTTATAGACTGGCTTCTGAAGGGTCATATTTGCTGTTGGCTTCCCTGTAATATTGCACAGGGTGTCTCCATTAGACTTCAAATTAGTTTGTAGGCAATATGAATCACCCTGTATTGATTTAGCATCCCTGGTGTTAGTCCATTTGTTGTTCTCCAAGCTACTCTGTCAGTCCTGTTATCTGCCTGTGTTTTATAGTTACCAGGCTTATAGTCTGTATCTGTCACAGGATCATTTTCCAATAACAATCTCTTAAATGGAATTTGTTGACATTGTTTAGGAAAATTTGTGTATGCACAGTTTCAACAATTAGCAACATAGCTTGTCTCTGGGGTGCTGAATATGGTTCTCTTTTATTCCTTATGCTTGGCCTCAGTAGGATTGAATTATTTGCCTTTATCACAGGACTTCTAGCCAAAGTTGCCTACTGCCTCCTTTCACAAAGTCTTACCCAGATTAGGGAAAACCATAGAAACTAGAAAGAAAAACCTAACAAAGCTGGAAAGCAAATGAGGCCATAATCCCTTTTTTGAGGATCATTTGTTTGAAGTGCTTTCATATGGAGAAAACCACTGATACCCCTTTTTTTATTTTGCCTGCAACAGCAAACTATGCTTCTAGTATTGAGATTATTCGCAGATTTTTAATTCTTCCTTACAAAAGCATCAGCTATATACCACTGCAGCCCATTTTTCCCAAGTGCAATCATATTTCTGCTATTAAAACATGTAGCAAAGAAATAGCTCATAATCCACATTTACCAGTAAATTCTAGGTGTTCTGTGGTATTCCTGAGATGTAAAGCAGCTGTAAAACTAGCAGACTTATTAAGAAAAGTAAGTGTTGGTCACTTTGAACCACCCATCATGTAGGTCAGCTGGAATGTGCCAGGAAGCCTGTCTTTAAAAGTCATTTCAGTTTATATTTAATTTTCCAAAGGGTATGACAATATTTCTTAAAATTTAATCAAGTCATCACTTCTGTGGAATCACAGACTCATGTAAGTTGAAAGCGACCTCCAGAGGTCACTGTGTCCAACTTCTAGCTCAATATGGGTCAATTTAGAGCAGGTTGCTAAGGCAGTTGTTGAGTTTTGAATATCTCCAAGAGGATGAAGATATTCAATTTTGAACTCCAGTTATGGTCTAGTTCAGCAGCTTGGTATCATCTGCAAACCTAATCAATGAGTTGTTTCTTGTTGAAAATTTTGACTTGTACTCAGTGTATTGTTCCAATTTTTTAGCCTACGAAATGGAGGGGAGGAGGGCAGACAAGAGAGGAGCTGGGGGAAAAGTGTGTTACTTCTGTCTTTGTTTCTTACTATTCAAATATATTCTGATTGGTCATAAATTAAATTAGTTTTGCCCAAGTAAGGTCTGTTTTGCCTGTGATTGTAATTGGTAAGTGATGTCTCTGTCTTTATATCGACCCATAAGCTTTCTTTTCATCTTCTTGTCTCTCCCTTTGTCCTGTTGAGCAGGGGGAGTGAGTGAGTGGGTGGCTGTGCGTCTGGAAGCTGGCCAAGCTCAATGCACAACAAAGAGTGTAAAAAAGGAGTCTATGCACTTGGTTTCAGCAACATTTCTGATCAATCAGAGGGAGCAGATATTCTCCAAATATAAGAATATCTTTACTGTCTCCTTCCATGTCTGTCTTGACCACTTAGTTTTCTGAGCAGCTGGCAGTAGGGGAGACTAAAATTTAAAACCTTTACCCTGTTAGCTAGAAATTGCATCAACAGTCAAAGAGGAAACATTACAGAACATTTGCATAAGTTTTCAAATCTACTGTAACTAAGGCAGAATTTTATATTTGGCAAAAGTGCTAACATTAATTGGATATGTCTGTATGGCTGTGCAAATATGCAGCTGTGCCTGTAGGGAAAGGGAAGATATTCCAGCCCTTACCTGCCTAAGTCCGAAGTTGGTTAGATACACCTCTAGGATGCACATGGATATTGGAGTAAATCCTTCTGTTCCAAGCCAAGTTGTCATGAAACCATCCACAGAGCAGAAAGTTATTAAGTACAGCATAGGCTTACATAAAACAAATAGTATCTAAATAATTTCAGTATATTTTTTTGTATCACCAAGAGATTGGCCCTTTAAGTCATGAATCCCAGTACCGTCTATCAAGATACTTAGAGTCCTGGTGCGAGAGGAAAACACAGGGTAGTCTGAAGATGTGTGGTTTGCTGTTTGTGCATCTTGCAAATTATGAATTCAGGAAAATGACAGAAGATACAGCTCTGTTACAGATGACTTGTAAGAGTGAAGTTTACCACCAAAAGGAACACTTGGCAGGCATGAACATACAACACTGAAAAATATCTTCAGGATGTGATAGCAACAGAACTGGAAGTCTAGTTGAAAAGATGAACAACTATGAAATTCATAATATTTAAAAGTTCAATAGCATATTAATTTAATTAATAAATTTAGTTTTTCAGCCCTCTCTTGACTTTGAAGTGTTTTATCTTTGTGGTACCAATTCTGTTTATGCATTATTTCAAGGTTCACTATGACTTCGGGCTTAGAAATATTCTGTCTGTTTTAAGAACACTTGGAGCAGTGAAAAGGTCTAATCCCAAAGAGCCAGAGAAGACTGTAGTGATGAGAGTTCTGCGGGACATGAACCTCTCCAAACTGGTACTGTAACACTGGCGATTTTCCCAAGAGTACTTTATTTCCATTTTAAAATGTAGTTATTATGCACTTTGAAAAGCTCTTTTTCTTCAGCAGTTGGATATGTTATTTTGCAGTTATTAATATGGTTTGTCAGTGAGTCGAGAAACAGGATGCACTTACAGTGTAAGCACTATTTATATTAAAGAGAGGAAAGCACATCAGAAGCCTTAGCTGAAAAGAATCATTGGAAATACCATCAGATCCCAGGGGACCTAGTCTGGCCCTCTAATTGGCTCTTGATTTTTTTCTTCTTTATGCCCTAAGGAGAGAAAGGAAAAATACATTGTATCAAGTTTTAATAATGTTATTAAAGATCCTTCTCAATCCAGAATTGTAATTTATACATTTCTTGGGAGTCTGTTGCCTTTTCAGAGTATCATAAGAATTGCAATGAGTGAGGTAATTGGAAGCAGCTAACGCCCACTTGTATAGTCTAATCTCTTTTGTTATTACTATTTAAAGTATTCATCTTCCTTTTTATTGCTGCAATTGAAAGGTTATAGCACATCTAGACTCTATGTATTTACCTTGGGAGCCAGTTTTGTGATGAAACCAATTACTCTGTTTCGGATGTTAATCTATTCAGCACATCGGTATATATGTTCAAACCTGTAGACATGCTTCAGTGATTTAGGGAAGGAAAAAAAATCATAAAAAATCCAAGGCAAAATATGATTTGAATAAATCTTCCTGGCTTACATACCAAATGAAGAAATGCATGTGTATATATATTGAAGAAAACTCCTATGTTAATATTTTTGTAAGATTGAAGTATTTAATTTAGAAATTACTACTTGTGATTGCATTGTAGGAAATTCACTTAATAAAACTGATTCATAATTATAATATGTGCTTTGGAAAAGGGTTAGGTTTTCTACTGCAGTATTTTAAGTGGCATATTCTTGAAGATTGTTTACAACTGTAATAATAATTTCAGTGGGTAAATAATGTATTTCCCCCTACTTTATCCTTGACAGGTAGATGAAGATGAACCCTTATTTATGAGTCTTATTAATGACTTATTCCCTGGAATTACTCTGGATAAAGCTGGGTATCCTGAACTGCAGTCAGCCATCCAGAAACAGGCAGAGAAAGCGGGGCTTATTCATCATCCACCATGGATACTTAAACTCATTCAGCTGTATGAAACCCAACAAGTCCGACATGGTTAGTGTGCTAGATGAGGGTTTGAGACTGCATATAAGCAATAATTTTTTATATTACCTCCTACAGAATGCAGAATATTTTCACAAAAAAAAAAGTATGTTAAAATAGAACAGATGTCATTTTTAAGGCCTAGGTCGATATTTTGCTAGGAAACTGTTATGGCTTTTTGTACATGTATGCACTGCACACACACTGAGATTTTAGCTTTATTGTATTGCATTTTTATGGGAAATATGAGTATGGCCTTCAGTGATTGAAATTTCGATGGAACAAGTTAAAACGTAGAGTATACATTAAAATTCAGAAACAGTCAATTTTGTGCAGTGTTCAGAAAACAATAGTTGCCTTCAGACGCAGTTCAGTTGTGAAGCTCATGTTTAAATTTACTGTGAGATTATGATGCTGAGAAGATTACAAAAAATAATCTCTCAAACCTTTACTCTGATAGATCCTACCAAGCATGCAGTATAATTCCAAGTGTTGTTCTTTGTATTCAATTCTGGCCATTTACACTGAAGAGAAATAAGCCAAACTCTTGCTGGACCATGGGTGGGTTGGACAAAATGCCCTGTAGAGGTCCGTTCCAACCTCAACCATTCTCTGATTCTATGAAAATACATTTTTACAGTGCTCAAAAGGCTAATGAGTAAAGTTTATCCTCTCCTAGGAAGGATGCCAAAGACAGTAGTAAGCCCAGATTTACATTTCATAGCTGAGTGGAAAAAAAATACCACTACTTTGAAATGTTCCCCACCTCTTAACCTCTAACAACTAAGGATTTTTTTTAGCATAGGAAGGAGAATATATAAAGTAAATGTAACTAGAGGAGAAAAGATTTATGAAGATGACATCCTTTTTATTCTTTTCATGTCATAATAAGAAAATAGTAAGCTAAAACTAATGGGACAAATAAAAGGAAATATTCATTTGCCTCGCACAGTCTGAGACCTTAAAACCTCAAATACTTAGTTCATTTTGATAAACCAAAGAACTGATTAATGATGTGCTGACTTAATTTACATCCAGATTGCTGGGTTCAGTGTTCCGTATCAATTCATGACACCTATATTTGTATAGAAACAATTAAAGTTTTAATGATTCAGTCATGATTTAATGTGCCTTTTGTTAGAAGAAGCCATTTGGTCTGTGAGACACCACAGACCACTGTTCTCCCAAAATTTTTGGGATTCGCTATAGCATTCTGCTTAAATGTTTCTTCTCTCCACACATCGCTTCTGTTCCCAGGAGTTATGCAGCTCCAATTGGTCTAATACTTGGATGCTCAGGGCCTTTCTATGACACAAGTTATTGCATGGAGGGAAAAATATTCTGTTTTCTTGACTTGCATTTTTCCTACTCATGGACCACTGGATTTATGGAGAGGCTACCTTAGGATTTCAAGTAATCAGGAAAAATCTGCATGACTTCTCTTGGTTGAAATAGAGGCAATATGTGCAAATGAAGTGCTCATGCACACAGACACACACGTATACATGGAGATTCAGTGCATGGATCCTGAAATCTCTTTTGCATAGCAGTTTTGGTGTAACTGCCATTGAAATCAGCAATCCATTACAATGAGAAGCTTGGATTAGATCTCCTCAGACATAACATATTGCATGATTAAGTGACTGTCTGGGTGCTCAAATGTTTTTGGGAACAGTCAGCTCCCTTTAGTTTTAGAGAAAATGTCAAGCAGTCTGCATTATTCTGGATTAGGTTTGTAACTTGTATTTGTGATTGTTCCATACTTTTGTTGAAGAGGTTTTCAAAGCCAAATAAGAATTATGCTGTCCAGTTCACTTTATGGTTAATATGAGTTACCTAGCTCCCTTAGATGACTTTGGAAGTTTGTTTGAATGTCCCATCTGCTTTTGGACAGACTCTTGGCCTCTTGAGTAGGTAATTTAGAAAATACAACTAAAAAGGATCAACTGTAGGCTCAAATTATTGTTGAAGACATGGTTTCTTTTCCTTAGGCAGTATGTGTATACAATGATGAAATTAAAAGTGTGGTTGCTGTTAACTGTTTTTTTCTGTAAGAAAGATGTATTAAAATGTCAGCATGGATGGATGCAAGTATTTTTGTTATTTTTATTTCAGAAAGGTGCACTCATTTTTTTTTTTATATCATTGGAAACTACTCATTCTCATTAAATACATTTAGAAATTACTGGTTTTGTTTGCCACTAGTCATGTCAATGTCATTGCATGCAAACATAAAAAGGCAGTTGTATTTTCTCATTCGAAAAAGGAAAAGAACTGCCTGAGGGAGGATGCAAAGCCACATAGGCTTGACTATCATAATAGAGCAGATGTCATAGAGGCCTTTTAAGAATATTTTTAAATTCCATTCCAGTCAACATTAAGTGGAGTGAGAAACTTTTTTTTGTTTTGGCTTTTGATAAAAATAAGATAAAGATCGTTGATGCAATGAACCGTTAAATGGTAGCATGACATTTTGACATTTAATTTTAAAGCATGTTTATATTGTTTTAAGGAATGATGACTCTAGGTCCAACTGGTGCAGGAAAGACAAAATGCATTAATATTTTGATGAAAGCAATGACAGATTGTGGTGCACCTCATAAAGAGATGAGAATGAATCCAAAGGCAATCACAGCTTCCCAGATGTTTGGTACCCTTGATGTTGCTACAAATGACTGGACAGATGGTATTTTCTCTACATTATGGAGAAAAACTTTAAAAGCAAAGAAGGTAATGGCTACTGTATCATGATAGTTAATAAGGACATTTAATACTGTTTCCATAAGGTCTCATTACCTGTCATCTATGTGAAAGATCTTCCATTATAAAAATCAAATGGGAAAATAATTGTTAGTTGTAGTTAGTGTTTGACTAGCTCAATATAAACAAGAGTCAGAATTCCGTGTATGTGCCAGAGAGCACAAGGCTTCCTAAGCACTTCAGGTTCCAGAATTGGAAAACCTTTTAAGGGCTTTGCTCTGTTCTGTAAGCAGGTATTCGTACTGTTTGAACACAAAAGCAAGAAATGTTCATGTTTTGACATAAGGAGAGGAAAGTTGATTTTATCTTGTCTGGTTTTATGTCATTGACACTGTATGTCACTATGTCTCTATTTCATTATATCAGAATGTAAGAGGCTTTGTTAAGAGATCCGTATAGGCATTTCCCAGTTCTCTTATCAAACCAGCAGATGATGTTTCATAGAATCATAATAACACTCAAATCTCGTGAAGTTTCATTCTGTCCTCACTAGGAAAATGGGATGCCTTACATGAAATACCTAGGTAACATTCCACAAGGAGTTAATGTGTGTCTGTGACTGTATTTAATGGGATATGTTTTTTCCACCCTCATTCTGGGCTGGTTGATGTACTTTTGTAAAAGAAAAGGACAGCTTTAATATTAGAACAGTGCAAATTAATTGTTGTCACTATTCCTTAATATCCTTTTTGGTGTGGCACAGGATAACAAAAGAAGGATTAAAATCACTGAGCAAATTATGAAAATTGTGCTAATCAGCATAAAATTATGACTCATTAGTTATATCCATCAGTGTGTTCCATGAGATTAAGAAAATGTGCATTTTTGGTCACTTAATGGTATGTATGTAAAGTCGCATGTGTGTGTGTCTCCTTATTTTAGGGTGAGCATATCTGGATAGTTTTGGATGGACCTGTTGATGCAATATGGATTGAAAATCTGAACTCTGTTCTGGATGATAATAAGACCCTTACTTTGGCCAATGGAGATCGAATTCCAATGTCCCCCAATTGCAAAATTATTTTTGAACCCCACAACATTGACAATGCCTCTCCTGCAACAGTTTCTCGTAATGGGATGGTCTTCATGAGTTCTTCGGGCTTAGACTGGAAGCCTATTTTAAGGGCTTGGCTGCAAACACTACCAATTACGTACTCTGACATCCTGTGGAATTGCTTTAATACTGTATTTCAGGTACTTAATTCAGCCACTTCAGACAAGAAGAGAAGTTGCATTTCTTATTCTTTATCTAATGAAGCATTCTTTCTTCCTAAGTGCTTTTTAAATTATTTACTTCTCTTTGTTTGTGCAATAAAATAAGGATGAAGGATTAAGAAAAAAAAAAAAAAAAAGGAGAAAGGGAGAGAACATTAATGAATGGGTGAAAATACAACATGAATAATTTGGATGCTTTGTTTTGTCTGCATAGGTTAGTTGGCAATGAATTGTTAAATCTGTGATTATTTTATAATGTATGTTGGCAAAACACAGATATTCTCTTTGCTTGTAATTGTTACTGCAATTTTCATTCTTTTGAGGATACATTAAGGGAGTGGGTAAACTTCCTTGTTTGTTTTAAATGTAAAGAAGTAAATTCAGAAATAATTTAAGCTAGAATCACTCTGGTGAAATGTCAGATATTTTGACTGCATTTGGTCCATTAATTATTTTTAAAATATTTTAATTTAGGGTAGTTCTGTGCTCTGTGGTATTATGAAGCTCAGTGTAGGTGAGTATAGGTGACTATAATGGTCTTTTCCGATTTTTCAATCCATGAATCTGTTCCAAGGGAGATTTTTGAGATGGCATCTCTTTGATACATTCTCTGACTAAACTGTGTTCATTCAATATACCCAAAGGAAGAATTCCAAATGTTTTTTCCCCTCCATTTAGCTTTAGCACACTGAATCATTAAGGAGGTTTCATTAATATTATGGGTGGTTGTACTATCTCAGTAGTATATTTCTTTTCAGTTCCATTGAAATTCTCATTTTTAATTTGGAGTTTTAAAAAGAAAGTTATTGCTTTGCAATCTTTCAGCATTATCTTCTGATTTCGCCAACATCTGTGGAACAAATGCAACTTCCTTATATAATTTGCTTTCCCACTCGTTCGCTCCTAACAGTTAACTTGTAGAATTGGTGTTGAATTCACAGGGGTTTCTCCTGTAATATTTTTCATTGCTGTTGGATTTTAAAAATGCAGTTTTTATTGAACTTTGAGTGATATTTCAGAAAGTTTATTTATAAATCATGATAAAAGCAATGATGAATATAATTTTGGAATGCCTTCAATGTTAGCAAATGTCTTTTTACAGATATGTTTCATTTCAGTGCCCATTTAGTTTAAAAGCAATGTTTAACAAGCTATTCATTTTGTTCTACTTCCAAAACATAATGATATGACATAGTATTTACTGCAGCAGCAAGAGAAACAATTCTGATAATGAATTCTGAAATGTGCTTCTAAAGTAATGTATATGTGGGTCAATTCACTGCTTTTTGCCACAGTTCTATTTATATTTTATGCTACAACTTGCTCTGAAAACATAATAGCAACATTTAAAATACCAAAGCCTGAAGCAATAGCAATAAAGTCCAGAAAAATACGTATTTTATTAGACTGAGAGATGAAAATGCAGTGAAATATGAAGTTAGTTCTGTGCTGAAGGCTGCATTTGCAACTATCAAAATGTAAATGAAAGCTGTCACGCTGTCAGTTTTCTTTCACTTTTAATGTGCTATCTTTGCTTCTCAAATAATAGAAGCGATAATTGTGATTTTACAGATGAGGATTACACTACTTGTGTATTCAGACAGCTCTTTTTACAGTTATTATTTTCCCCCACATAAAAAAAAAAAAAAAAAAAAAGAAGATGAATTCTAAAAGAAAATTTGTGAAATAAGAGGAATCAACAGTAGTGAAGCCCCAAACAGAGATCATGGTGAATTTGATGCTAGTATTAGGAAAAGCATGAATGTAAGCAGCTTACAAATACCTCATCTTCAGAAGAAAATAAAGATTAGGCTAAAGATGGAACTATAGTAGATAAGGACAATCAGTAAGTGTACCTATAGAGACCTTTTGAAATCAATCTAAATTCGACCAAAACAGATGTAAGAAAACTGCTATAGCAATTACAATCTGCTTACAAGAAACACTCCTCGTTTTTGCTAATCAAAAGTATTTGTCACTGAAAGTTTGCATATTGGATAAAATCGTTATTAATGAAGGTACAGCAAGTAGCAGTAATGTAGGGGGAAGCACCAGAGAATAATATTTGTGAATCAGTGGAAAGAATATATTTATTCTTTCCATGTGTATTGTAAGTTCCAGTGTAAGTCATTAGTCTTCACATGAAAGACTAATGGTAGTCCAAAAAATGAGGCTAAATTAAAAAAAAAAAAAGAAAAACCCAGACCACCACCCCACAACCCAAAACAACTCCCCAAAAACAACCTTATTTTGTATTGAGACTATCTTTGAGTCCTTTCTATTTCCACGGGAGTTTTTAAAAACAGTGGTTGAAGGGTTCCACTTTTGCCTTCTCTTTCCCAGCTCTTTCTTCTCAGCAGCTTTTTGTGGTTAGGAGTAATTTCAAGTAAGCTCTCATTCCCATATGAAGTCTCCACTCTCATTTTAGAAGCTCAACTGCCAATTTCTTGTCTGTGAATGATGCTGCTACCTGTAAGCAACAGAATTGCTTCACTGATGGAAGTAATTATCTGAGAGTTTCAAAGAACAAAATAATTGAAATAATTACCTGGGTGGTGTTACTCAGTTTGCCTGCAAAGTGTGAAGCTCAAACCAGTGATGGAAGTTATGTGAGCAGCAAAAGTTTCAGCATGTTTATATATTGTTTAAAATAAAAAAAAAAAAAAAGGAAAAATCTAGTAAGTTTCAAATAATAACTTTTTTTTTTTAAATAAAATCTGCTGACTGAATCCCTTCTTGATCTGATCTGGAGACTTCAGGGAAGCCCTAGAACTAGCAGAACATAAGTCAAATGTGACTTATTCCTCTCTCTAAATTAAATTGCACCCTAATCTTATTTGAGTAAAGGCCGCTATTGACTCTGGAGCATACAGTTGAATATATAATCCAAAGAGTTTCTTACCTTTAATATTTAAATGCTGATGTTCAAATTAATATTACAAATATTAATAAATTTGCATTTAATTGATCTTGTGCTTCTCTAAACCTTTTGAATATGCTACCAGCTTCTTGTCCTAAAGGGCATTCTACAGTCCAGTGAGTTCCACAGTGACTATTCACTGTGCAAAAGGGTCTTTTCTCATATGACTTTTTACCATCTGACTTCATTTTGCAGTCTCCTTGTATGGGATAGCAAATTCCTAATCCAAGTTCTTCAAAATTTATCATAGAAGGGTGTGGATAGGAAGGGACCTTAAAAATCACCTAGCTCCAATCCCTTTCCATGGGCCGGGACACCTTCCACTGGACCAGGTTGCTCAAATCCCGGTCCAGTCTGGCCTCGAACACTTCCAGGGATGGGGCATCCACAACTTTTCTGGGCAGCCTGTGCCAGTGTCTCACCACCCCCATAATGAAGAAGTTTTTCCTCATATCTAATCTATGGCTACCCTCTTTTGTGGGGTATATGATGCTAAATTCAAGAACAACTAAGTGCAGATTGGAATGTGTATTTGTCATGGCCCAAATAATTTCTCCAGAATCCCAGTCCAGACAAAATACCCTAAGAAGTCGTTAATGCTAATTGTTATCTTGATTTTACATCCTTCTTCAGCCACGTATTCTTTTAAAAATAGTAGTAATAAAATAATTGCAGTAATAATATTTACCATAATAATAAAATATTGCCATATATGGACCTGGTTTTTGTTGTTTTTTTGTTTTTTGTTTTTTTTTTTTTTAATAAATGCAAAGAGCAAGAATTATACAAACCTCACTGGAATCCTAAGTACCATGAAACTTGTTATGGTGAAAATTAGGCTCTTGAAATACAGGCTGCTTTGACTCATGAAATACCTTTATTCTGTGTCAAATCAATTATTAAACGATTTGTAGTGCCCCATGAGATATCTTGTCCATTTTACAGATGAAGAAACTGAATCTCAGAGAAATTTAAGTCCAAAATTTAAATGTCTTTAGACTTGAATCTCCCAGACTGCTTGTAGTGCCTCACTTCTACCCATTGCTTGTGTTACCCACAACCCTCTCAGTCACTTGAGCACCCTGTGCGCTGCTGGGGGCAAACCAGGCATTTTAGAGGGAAAGCCACAAAAAAACTCCACACAGAAATGAAATCACTTTTGCTAGGCAACAAGAAATAGCAGAAAAAGGAATGTTTTCTAAGCTTCCCTTCTCTTACGTATGCTCATATTCAGACTGTTTTCTTTCTCAAACTATGTAGCCATGAGCCCTAATCTAGATTAAGATGCTAACGTGAGTTTTTTCTCATAATGTCTATCTTTGTTGCATATGTTACCCATTACTCTAATAAGGTGGAACTCGGGAGGATGGGTGGTTGTTAGCAAAATTTCATGCTCTAAGTCTGAATATTTATAATCCCAGAAATGGGGGGAAATTTTGTTTGGAATAAATTTTAGAATATATTTGAAATTAAGAAATTGGCCTCATCCAAGAATAAATCATCCCATTGAAAGTGGTAAAAAGATCTGTTGAATTATGGTTTGTTTTTTTTTTTTCTTCTTTTCCAGGATGTGATAGACTTTGTTTTCTCTGCTGTGACACCAAAAATGCCAATTTTAGAATGTATGTACATCAAACAAGCTATTGACCTCCTACAGGTAGATATGACATTCAATTTTTCTCTCTCTCATGCTGTTACTTGTTTTGGGAGGTTGTTCTAGGGGGGCAATAGCTACATATTGCATCTGCTTTGCAGGGTTTATTGTCTGACCGAGATGAGAAGCAGCTCAGCAAGGAACATATTTCTCGCCTGTTCGTTTTTGCTGTAATGTGGTCAGCCGGAGCTCTTCTGGAGCCGGATGACAGGCTGAAAATGGAGCTGTTCCTTCGGAAGCACTCTGCAGTGAAAGAACTTCCTGCTGTGAATGGAGAAGAAACCATGTTTGAATTTGGTATTAATGCCTGTGGCCAGTGGGAGCACTGGGCAAAGAAGGTTCGTATGCTGCGACATGCTAAGCTTTCTTAATGAGTACACAAGGAAAATGTAATTGGTAAGAGGCGTATTATTTTATTATTTAAACCCATGCATAATTTGGTTAGGAAGTTTAACCCTACCAAATGCTCAAGAGTTTATCTTTTGAGAGGGTTTTTTTTTTTGTTTTTTTTTTTTTTTTTCATTAATATCTTTGGTTGGGTACTGGAGCATTCATTTTAAATAGCTTTGGAAGCAAAAAAGGAGGTATCTTAGCCTTGTGTCGTGGTTTAAGG
>WYDI02035839.1:0-23649 GCA_009867235.2 Psittacus erithacus | reverse complement strand
AAAATCAAAAACACAGCACTGCACCAGCTACTAAGAAGGAGAAAAATGACTGCTACTGCTGAACCCAGGACACCTTGTCTACTGTTTATAGCCCAACTGTTTAAGAACGACCAGCAGGTAAAAGTTTTCTTCATATAATGGAGAAGAGTGGAATGAAAATATTCCATTAGTCTAACAGCCTTTTAGAAAAGCTTGGTCAGGTACTGAATGATTGGTTATAAATGGGTGCTTGGCCTTCAGGAAGAAAATTTTTGCTAATTTACATTTTATGAAGTACATTTGTTTTTGTGTTCTGATGCAAAGTGATTGTGTGGGCAGGTAGAAATTCTTAAACTTTTTCTGTGTCTTTCTTATACAGGTCCCTGAATATATTTATCCTAAAGATTCAGTACCAGAATATACTTCCATTCTAGTTCCAAATGTAGACAGCGTCCGAACAGACTTTCTAATGCAGACTATCATGAGGCAAGGAAAAGCTGTTCTGCTAATTGGGGAGCAGGGAACAGCAAAAACAGTTATGATTAAGGTAGGTGGAATGGAAAAACATGTAATAGGTTTGTATGGGAATATCACAATCATTAACATTGGCACAGATGTTAAATTGAAGTGCAAGAGTAATTTGATTTTTCTTCACATTACACACTAGCATTCTTACTGAGGTACTTTGCCACTAGTCACATAGCCTACAAGCAAAACACCATATCTGTACTTTAGCATAAAGGGTTCTTTTACACTTTGCTAACCATGGCCACAAGGTCATGTGATAAATGCTCTTTTATATGCTTTCTTTTCTTTTGAGAAGTCAAACTGGAGGTTTTGCTAAGAAAATATGGATCTTTCCCCATGCTTTGTCAGTGGTGCCATGTGTGAACTGATCTTTTGCATGTCCTTCTTGCAAAGACATTCTTCTCAAGCCAAACTGGAGAAAAATTAAGAACTTCCTTCTTTACGCAGGCTGATTTTTCAGAGGGTAAATTTAGTGTTTATTATCTGTTCTTTTAATATCTTCACTGGAAATGACATATTGTTCTTTCTATAGAAGAAAGTAATAACAGGATTGCTATTAAAGTAACAAATACATGTTTTCCATATTCTAAAATGGTGCAGGTTAATCATATGACACTTAAAAAAATTAGTAACTTACGACAGAAGAGCCAATAAGTGAAAGACTGAACAAACCCAGGTGTTGTACCAAAACTGGCACCCCTTATTTGAAAAAATGCAAATGTAATGGTCTTCAGCATGGTGTCTGTGATTTCCAGGAGACTTTCTGGTCATGGGATGTAGCTAAATAAAACTGATCTACTGTTGGGATGGTGAATTTGCTATACTGGCATCTGTGCCTCCACTTAATTTGAAGGGGTCTGGAAACTGAAAATAACTGAAAAACACTGGCCTAAATTGGCCTTTGGCTTTCTTAAAATCTGGAACAATTTTGAGTCCTCTGGCCGTGCTCTTTCTAAGCCCTGATACCAAACGAGCTGTACCAATGCTAGCAGCCATTAATACTACTTTTTCAGCGTAGCTGTTGATGCCAATATGCATGCCGGTGTAATGTCAACTTCTGTTCTTGGCACCAGCTGGAGAACTATTTTAGCAGAGTGAACAGGCGGGGCCTGGGTGGTGGTCTTGATATCCTGCAAACTGGATTTTGGCCAGATACTGACAACCTGCAGCCTTCAGCTGCCATTCCTGTCCCTAAAAATAATTGGAGCTGATTCTTAGAACTTGCTTACCCCGTGTCAATTCTATAGAGCAGAGTGTGTTCTTTACACAAGGGAGTGTAATGCCAGCAGACATTTGACCTCATTTAAGGTTAGGACTGGAAGTTAGTTGCCTTCACAACTGTTCCCCTTCTGCTTTCACCTTCTATAGAATTTTATTTTACTACATGTTGTAGAAAAGACATTTCCAGATACAAGCAGCTGGTTTGATGAAAAAGTAAAAATCGTTTAATATAGAATACCCCTGGTTGTAATCTGAATTAATCTGAAGTAATACTCAGCACTGAGTCAGGCATCAGTATATGACAAAATAAAGAACTTACAACAGAGTGTTAAGACCTTTACTCTGTACTATTAATTCATAAATTGCAAAAAATCGATATTTTAGTGTGAAACTGTTGTGGTAGAGTTGAAATTCCTCTGACAGTTTAACTAACAAAAATAATCTCGCTAAATAACCTCTTGATTTTCAGAGATAGTTCTCACTTATGTACTGCGGAATATTATTGTTGCCATGTAAAGATTCTGAAATGCCATCATGAATAAAACATGAGTGTGTTTTCTGAATGGTTGCATAATTGGAGTTGTGGTGGGTTGACCTTGGCCAGCTGCAAGACCTCCACCCGGCCACTGTCAACCCATCAGCTGTCAGGAGTACTCACCAAGTACAGGACTACTGTGTGTACATCTCATGTGTAGACTGCTGTTTATGTGATGTCTGAGAAAAGCCTGTTTCTGAAGGGTACCTTTTCTTAAATTGAGACCATTGTATCAACAAAACTAACAGTTTGTCAATATTAATAAAAATATTTTGAGGGGGTTTAGCTCTATCTTCCTTTCCGTTGCCACACAGAGTATATGTCTCACTGGAGTAGTTCTTAGATTACTTAATCAGCAATTTTATAGGTTTATTTTTATGAGGTACCAAAATAGGAACATTTCTAGTCAAGCCTGTTATAAAGATAAGAATTCAAATGATATTTATATTTCCAATCTTTGTAGAAGAACCAAATATTAATTTCTAGTACTATTTTTATGTCCTAGGACTCTTTCTAAACAAAACATTTTTCATGCTTTGTATATACGCCTTGATGTGACTCCAGAGTTGCATCTTTTTCTTTCCAGTGCTCTTATAAAACCTCACTAAATACAAAAAGTGAAACTTTGTTTCTTTAGGTGATCCTCATCAGCTGTGGGAATTGTATGCATTCATTAAGCCCAAGGATTCCTTTCTTCATTAAGAGAGGATAACTGTCAGTAAATGCGACGTAGTTGGGTTTAATTTTGCACTACCATTCCTGCACATTGCTTTTGTTATAAGATATGGCTATAGAGTTAATGTGAAAAAGGACTTGTTTTTCCATTTGTTCCTTGAAGACTGCTGTAATAGATCATCACTAACAGCTTGAATTTAGAAAACTCTGATAATTGCTAATGCAAAGTTCATTTGCATCTTGTCACATGTCTACTTCCTGTAACACTTAGCAAAGTGTGTTAAAAGCTTGTAAATGTTAATACTTAGAAACTTTATGCAAAACATTAACTGAGAGTTTGGTTGAATTTCAGGTCAGAGATGCTGTATTTATCTTAAATAAGCTGCTTTTTGACATTTTGAAGTTAATAACAGGACTGAGATTTTGTAGATGGCTGATTTTTTTGCAGGATGGCTGAGTATCTGTCTCCTTTTGGCAGAGTTAATCTGGAGTTACTGGTGCACTTTACTTAAAATGAGTTTATCTTGCAGGATTACACAAGCAAGTATGATCCTGATGTTCACTTGACCAAATGCCTAAACTTTTCTTCTGCAACTCTGCCAAATATGTTCCAAAGGAGCATAGAAAGTTACGTAGATAAAAGAATGGGCACCACGCACGGTCCTCCGGCAGGGAAGAAAATGACAGTCTTTATTGATGACATCAACATGCCTGTGATTAATGAATGGGGTGATCAGGTAAAAGGAAAATGTTAACATTTAGGAATTGGTGGTCTTACCACTGCTGCTGATGGAAATACTGATCTGTAGGCTGCAAAAATAGGAAAAATTAGGGAAAGGGTATCATAATATGGACTGGAGCAAATATGTCTACTCAAAGCAATTTCCCTAAGGCAGTTTTTGCCAAGAGTAATAAGCTGTCAGTCCCAAAAGAGTAGGGTCAGCATCAAGCCACTTGGTGCAATCATTGTAGCTTTTAGGCCTTTTATTTTGGTTACATACAGATCTTGCAGAATTTCCAAACTAGCTGTACTAAGGAAGCAGTCTGGGAAAGGAAACATGCAAATCCAAAAAGAATAAGAGACTCTTTCCCTCTTCCATCTACTCTGGTCTTTAAAGTACAGTTATTATTAGGTGAAATCTAACATCACAGTTGACATCCAAGGCTAGCGAGATGTCTTGATGAATGAATATTTATAGTCCTATGCTCTGAAAATCTGACTTAAATTCAAAAAAAATACTGCTGAGAAAAAGTAGTTTTCCTGTTCCCAGTATAGCTCTGTAATCCTGCTCTCTCACTGCCTCTGTACAAGTGACTATACTTTGTGCTAAACTAACCATTCTTTGTCACTAAGTGCCTGTGTCAATCTGAATATATAGTCTGGCTCAAAACTTTAAAGTGCTGAATTTTCTTAGATTGATATTATGGAAATCCAGTTGCCTGCCTGACCTTAGGCCTGCAAGTACTTAACGCATAAAGCTTGCATGCAGCCAACCCACTGCATAAGAGTGCTTGGTACTATGTGGCATGTCTTTATAAATTGCTGAAATGTTCACCAAAATACCTGCAATTAAGAAAGATAAGAGATGTCTTTACTTCTATCTAATTTATTATATTTGAAATTTCCTCTTTCACCTTTGAGGGTTTTTTAAAGTTTTTAATTTGAAACCCTGAAACACTTAACTGCTCCATTTCTTCTTATTTTGGCGATAACTAGATCACCAATGAGATTGTAAGACAGCTGATGGAACAGAAAGGTTTCTACAGTTTGGAGAAGCCAGGAGAATTCACAAATGTGGTTGACATCCAGTTTGTAGCTGCTATGATTCACCCTGGGGGAGGTCGGAACGATATCCCACAGCGCCTTAAACGCCAGTTCACCATCTACAACTGCACATTGCCTTCTAGTTCTTCCATTGACAAAATATTTCAAACAATGGCTGAAGGTTATTTCTGTGTACAACGAGGTTTCCCTGCAGAAATATGTAAACTAGCTTCAGCTTTAGTTTCTACCACTCGAAAGGTTTGGCAAACAACAAAAGCAAAGGTAAAAATATGTATGTTAACCCTTTGAAACATCTGTACCATGACAAAGCAACAAGGCCCAGGTCTTTGGTACTGTCATATGTGCTCATACTTCATATTGTGAAGTGGTGGCCTGGATGTATAACTGCTGGCTGATGCCTCTGTTCTGAATTCGTTGCTATTAGCACCTAGCTATCTAAAAACAATCACATGCAGTGCCTTCTACAGCTAGTATAAGAATTACTTGATATGACTATAATATAGTAATGATAGCTACTAGGAAGATTTAGAGGTCTTCTGGTTGAGAAAATGTCAAAGGCATAAGCATAAACTGAAATTAGATAGGAATTTTCTGTAAAAGTGTTCAGGATTGTGAGAAAGTTTAAAGATCTGAATTGAAGTCAAATTTGGTGTAGAGGGAATCGGTTCAAAACAAATGAGATCTGTTATTTTGCAAATTCTAAATATTTTCTTCTTCTGTTTCAAACAGAACAGATTGTACAAACATTTAACTGCAATTCCTAAGCAAATGTTGCTTTGACATAGAAAAGAAAATCTATGTGTAGAATGAAGCTTGAAAAGTTGAGTAAAATTAAATCCAAATATCAATTTTTTTTCCAAATTTGATATTCTAATGAAAAAAAAAAAAGGTGGAGGGGAGTAGTAGAAAGATAGGGATAGGCAGAGATTTGATAAATTATACTTTCTAGTCCAGAAAACGTTGGTCAGAATTTTCCAAATAGCTCAACTGTAGACATAAACTTGGCTTGCATTGAGAAATAGAGCTCTAATGAAACTATTGGTCAATATAGTCAACATAAATGGTGTTTACTACCACCAGTCAACTGCCTATAGAGAAAATGTAGCTTTTGCTAAGTTTTTCAAATCCTCTTTTCTCATTTTTCTGCTCCTTTGCTTTTCCTTGTCTGTTTTTCCTTTTCTTCATCATCCTTTCATCATATGTTCTTAGAAAGGACAAAAGAGAGTGACAGAAATTATCTGGAAGAAAAGGCAGGAGCAACACTGCAGGTTAAGCAATGCTCACATTTTTACTGTGTTCTTCAATGCCATCATTAACTTACCTGTCTTGACTACTCTTCAGTGCATGTTTCTGGGACTTGTAAGATTCAAAGAAATTCATGTGAAATCTATGTGAAGTTAAAAAGCTGGCCATTGCTACTGTCATTTCTTCATTTTCACTGCTACCTCTTAAACATGTATGTATTAAGCATATATTTCTGCTTTAATGCAATATTGATTTTGAAGTTTGTGAAAAATCCCATATTCATTTAATACTATATAGAAAATGTATTTAATAGCTATTTGAATATATCTTAGGACATTATTTTGTAGATGTTACCAACTCCAGCTAAATTTCATTACATCTTCAATTTACGAGACCTCAGTCGTATTTGGCAAGGAATACTTACAGTCACTTCTGAAGTCTGCCAGAGCATCAGTGTTTTGGTAGCCTTGTTCCAGCATGAATGCAGACGTGTTATTGCAGACAGGTTCATCAGCCAAAGTGATAAAGACTGGTTTGAAGATATGATGAGAAAGGTAGGTAAATAGCGTTCCAATATTTGCCACAGAAAGAGGCCAATGAAGTGTTTCATTATTAAAGCAATCCTTAATGTATTTTTACAGATTGCTTCTGCAGAACACGGCAAGAATCTATTTGAAGATAATTCCACAGAATTTTACTTTGTGGATTTTTTGCGTGATGTCCCAGAAGCTACTGGAGATGAACCTGATGATGCGGAGTTGAAGGCTCCTAAAATTTACGAGCCTATCCCATCCCTGGATTATTTGGCTGAAAGACTACAGATGTTCATGCAACAGTACAATGAAACCATCAGAGAATCAAAGATGGATTTAGTATTTTTCAAGGTATTAGTGTCCGTAATTATACTAATACAGAAAGTGCCTGGTCTTTTGTACTTCCTGATACATTGATCTTGTATGTTTCTATCAAATTATTTTGGAAATAGCTCAGAACAGCTACCTCTGTATCCAAGCCTTACAAGTAAAGTCTATAAAGCCATGCTTCTCTCTCTCGGCTGCCTTCACTACCACAAATTATTCCATCTCTTTGCAGTTCCCCATCTTTTCTTTCTCCCGCTTTGCATAATGCAAAACACAACTCATTTCTTTCTACAGTGCACATTGCGAATGTCATCCTGTATCTCTGAGTTACCTCTTTCTCAAAGGTCTGTTGATGCATGATGCTCTCTTCAGCTTTAGACTGGGTGATTTGGTAGATTTTCAGGGCATTTCAGATTAATTCTTGCTCTAAGGTAAATACAGCAGTTGAATAAGAAATATCTATAGTGTACTTGTATTTTACTTTTGGCAGCCTACTCAGAGAGTCTGTAAATATCTCAGCTAAAAGGTTGATGAAAAGTATTAATCCACATCCTTTCTGCTCTTCCTCCTATCCCCTTAAGGGACATGCCCTCAGCTCTGCTGAGTGCAAAGACAGCATGTGACATTTCCTCATATGATCTTGATACAAGAGCATTTCTCTTGGGCTATCCCAGCTGCCCACTGAAGTCAGAAAAAAATCTCTTGTTGATTTTGATGAGTACAGGATGCCAGTCTTTGGCATAGTCTCCAGAGAAGTCAACTAGCTGCTGAGACACAGTTGCTTGGTGATGTGCTTCTGGTTGAATATACTTTATATTATTTTTACATCTTTTCATCTCTTTTTCTCTCAATACACAGGATGCAATCATCCATTTGATTAAAATATCACGGATTATTCGTACTCCCCAAGGAAATGCATTGTTGGTGGGTGTGGGTGGATCTGGAAAACAGAGTCTGACCAGATTAGCATCATACATAGCTGGATATGAGAGCTTTCAGATTACTTTAACAAGGTAACACAATGCAGTGTATATAGACATTTGCTTCTTAATTTGCCATAGAAATTAATGTCTCACAATCAACTTCAATGCAAACTTGACAAATACTTTATCCCTCATAGTAAGCTACATTTTTGATCAAAGGCATGCATGCAAATACACAGTCTGTAGATGATAGATCCTGGGTCTTTGTTTTGCTGCCTTTATGCTACTAACAAGAGATTTGTCTTTCCTTCAGCATTTTGAGTTTGCAATGCACATGTGTGATATCCCACTAAAATACCCTGCTGTACTAAAGACAACATGGAATAATCTGCTGCTATATTCTGCATAGTGGGCAAATGCTGATGCCAGGGCAAATAGTAACTTTTTCTATAGATGTTTATGTGCCCAGATTGTATTATTAATTACAACTGCTATCAATGACAATAGTTCATAGTGCTGGAATTTAGTAATTTGTAGAAATTTGCAGTGACTGTAACTACTGCCTTCCATCTGTTTCTTTTTTTGACATAGAGCTTACAGGAGTAAGCCCCGAGAGCTGGCAGTGTGTATTTCAGTCTGCAAACTATTCAACACACTGAGAAATCTTCCTTAGAGAGATGTATCAGGTCTTTGAACAATGTTATGAGGTTTCTGATGAAAGGAAAGGGAAAGAAAGACATATCACTGCCCCTTCCTGTATCCCAGAGGCAGAAAGAAGACACAGTGGGAACAAAAAAAGAGGGAAAGAAGTGTAGAGTCACACAATAGAGTCTCTAGACTTGCAAGATTCACAATGTATTAATAAGGCAAATAAATATTTCAGTCACTTAAGAAAGCTTCTTTTGCAGAAGCTAACTGGAAGCAAGCTAAAAGCAGGTAGCTGGAAGTGTATATTTGCAGAGTGGATAGTAACCTTTTGTAACTTGCAACAGGAGGCTGTGGAAGAAGACAATATCAGCAGGTTCATAAATGGAAGTGAAAGGACAAGGCGGTCATACCTTCTAACATTCCTTATAAAATGGCAATGAATATAGAGGGGGGAAGAAAGAAATGAGTAGTGAAGAGTGGAAAACATGAGTTGGCTCATGTTTTCTCTGTAAGTGGCATTAAGAATATTGAGCTAGATAGACTGCTTTTCTGACTCAGTAGAGAAATTCGTATGTTCTTATTGGAATACCACACAACACTAATAACTTTGTCTGACACAAGCAAACCAAAGAGTTAGTTTGTTTTACAAGTTCTGCACTGCTTTTGTTGGGGGTGTTTATTAAGCAGTGGTAAGATGGAGCTGGAAGCGAACTGAGAGACTTTCTGTATGGCATATTTAATAGAAAAGTAGGGTATTGTTTTCAAGTACTGAAGAATGGGTCACGCAAATATTGCTTATGACTTTGAAGAGACTCTTGGAATTAAGAAAATGATTTTAAAGAAAAGAGGTTCTTAATTTCACCTTTAATTGGCTAAGAACATAATGGAAAAAATCTGCCATTTTATTAACCTTACATTACTTCATTTTATATTTCATAATCTGAAATCTGTAGTTGAATTTGTGTGGACTTCATCTGAATCTTACTTTTGTGCACCAGCTATCAGAGGCATAATGAAAGAACCAGTCATGGTCTTCATTTGCAGTAGAGTGATAATGTTCAAGCATCATTTCTGGGGCTAGATTTCAGTTAAACCAAATAACACAATAAAAACCTCAGTTATGTTTTCTCTTGTTTCTTAATGATTTCCTTTAACCTGCTCTCAATATCTTCAACAGATAATCCAGCTGTATTTATGTAATGGTTAGAGGTTTTAGAACCTACTTGACAACTTAATCCAGCAGTATTAACCTATAGCTAATTAGAATTCTTATTAAAACCTTCTAATTTTTGCTAGAACCTAAAGTTCTAATAAGGAATTTACATCTGCAAACTGTAGGGATACAAAGCAGCATCATAATTACCATAGACATAGTATTGCTCTTACCATCTTTTTTTTCTAGCACATTATTCTGCTGATTTCACCTCCTTTCCCATGATTTATGGTACTGATCATTCACTTTGGGAAAATATCTAAGCAAATAAAACTGAAAAAATTAAACCCATAGATACAGTATTGATTTCTTGTGTAGATTTTTTTTCTTGCCTTAAGAAAGCTAAGCCAGGTGATAGGTATCTCCTGAAATGGTCTGTAATTTTTGTTCTCTCTTTCTTTAATCCTTCTCTATCCCAGAACATATGCCACCAGCAACCTTTTGGATGATCTGAAAATCTTGTACCACACTGCTGGGCAAAAAGGAAAAGGCATTGTCTTTATATTCACAGATAATGAAATCAGAGATGAATCTTTTCTTGAGTACATGAACAATGTTTTGGCTTCAGGTGAAGTCTCAAATCTTTTTGCACGAGATGAAATAGGTGAAATCACGCAGGACCTGATACCAGCAATGAAGAAGGAGTACCCACGGCGTGCTCCCACTAATGAAAATCTTTATCATTACTTTCTTGCTCGAGTTCGTAATAACCTGCATGTGGTTCTTTGTTTTTCCCCTGTTGGGGAAAAATTCAGAACTCGTGCACTCAAATTTCCAGGTCTGATTTCAGGCTGTACCATGGACTGGTTCCAGCGCTGGCCTAAAGATGCTCTTGTAGCAGTTGCACAGCATTTTTTAGCTTCCTACCATATTGAGTGCACAGATGAGGTAAAACAGAGTGTTGTTAACACCATGGGAACATTTCAAGATATTGTAGCTGAAAAATGTGTTGAGTACTTTGAACGATATAGGCGACGAACATTTGTGACTCCAAAATCTTACCTGTCCTTCATTGGAGGCTACAAAGCTATTTACAAAGAGAAGTTTGTCAGTGTTGGAACTTTGTCTGAACGCATGAGAACAGGTACTGTAAAATCTGTTTGATTTTTTGTTGTTTGCTTGTGTGTTTTTAAAAAGATGAGAAAAATCTGAGTAAAAGAATGTAAAAGTATGAGTTTAAACTGAGAGCTGACTTTCATTTAGAAGCAGACTTTTGTACCTATATTATGTGCGGTTACAAAATATGCAGAGGTTTTGTTTCAGTGAGATTTATGAATGTTTCAGATTGCTATGAGTTTCTAAATAGTTTTAGTTAGCAGTTAAAATACCTGAAACTCCTGCTTTGATACATACGCATGGCAAGGAACTACTGAGATCCTATTTTTCACATTTAAACATGTTAAACATAAATCTGAGGGAAGGTGAGTGAACGTTCAGATTCAGTCCCTCCAAAGAATTGTTTTTAAGAAACAGTTATATGCCAAATATAAAGTCTCCAAAATATTGCATCACACAAGGTCATACACAGTAAACAATTAAGCAGTTTCCAATCCTTAATGTTGTTTGGAAGTGAATGTAAACTTAAATTGTTTCTTCTACCACTGTTGCCAATTGCAGAACTGAGCTATATACGCGGATCTCCATAGGCAGGGGGTGACTGGGAGCCTGGAATGAGTATACCTGCTTTTTTTTTTTTTTTTGAGGGTTAGAAAGATTTGCATGATGTATTTACATTTAGATGCATTGGTTTATATGTAAGAATGTTTATAATAATAACTTTTCTAGATGATTTTCTCACTGTTTGATAAAAATGTTGGAGAATTGTATTGCTCAAAAATCTTTTAACTTCTCTTACCCCCATCTCATCTGGACCTTCATGTAATGTTGAATTTAGAAGCTCAGCCTTGTCTCCTTGTGTCTTCATTTGCATTGCTCAGGATGCCAGGTTCTTCGTCTTTGTTTTATACAGTCTAGTACTTCTTATGGTCTTATGCATTTCTGAAATTTCACACATAATTCTTAAGAATTCCATTCACAATACTGATGTTTTTCAATATGTATGTTTAATATTTAGTGTCTCTCTCACATATAAGAATATAAACAAATGATCAAGTGATCAAGTGATCAAGATTCTGAAGACTCTTACTCATTAAAAATCAAAAAATAGGAAAAAATAAAGAGCAAATGGATATAATGGATATTACTGCAGTTTAATTTTGGTGTTCAACAAATGTGATCACTCAGTGGGGTTCCTAAATATGGATCTGAGTGACTTATGTTATGTATCAAGATTGTTTCACTGAGGTTTACTCAATGTCTTCCTCTTGCTAAAATGGAATTTGTTCAACACAGGTCTTGCAAAACTGATGGAAGCTGAGGTTTCAGTAAATCAGCTCTCCAAAGAGTTGGTGATGAAGGAGAAAGATTTGGCTGTTACTTCCAAAAAAGCTGATGAAGTTTTATTGGAAGTAACTATGAAAGCCCAAGCTGCTGAAAAGGTGAAAATGCAGGTGCAAAAGGTAAAAGACAAAGCTCAGTCCATTGTGGATGACATTGCCATTGATAAAGCAGCAGCAGAAGAGAAGCTTGAAGCCGCAAGACCTGCACTGGAAGAAGCCGAGGCAGCCCTGCAGGTCAGAATCAAAGATATCTTGAATATGCATGTAGTTAATGGTTGTTATTTGTAACAATATGGCTTATGCTTCTAACTTGGAAAAAAAAAAAAAAAAGAAAAGAAAAGAAATAGCACTGACCTGTTAATCTTTGTAGAAAAAAAAAAGTTAAAACTGAGGCAGTGAAGCAGTAAGATGGGCAGTGCATACTCCACTGTCAGGTAACAAAGCAAATCAATAACTACCTTTGAGGACTTTCTGCAGTATTGTTTCTGAATGACCTGCAAAACTGCAGCAATTGCATTATGTATGTAGCCCTTCCTAAAAACATCTTTCTCTACAATCAAGTGATTGCTTAAATAAATGGATTGTTTTCTTTTAAAATTTTTCAGACAATAAAACCTTCTGACATTGCAACTGTTCGCAAACTGAGTAAACCTCCTCACTTGATAATGCGAATTATGGATTGTGTGCTACTTTTATTCCAAAGAAAAATAGACTCAGTAACACCTGATCAAGAGCGCCCATCTGTGAAGCCATCGTGGACTGAAGCTCTGAAGCTAATGAATAATTCAGGTTTTCTTAGCATGTTGCTTACTTTTCAGAAGGTAAGAAGCTAATAGTGGCACTACTACTCCTATAACTATCTCTAGAGATGTGTGAAAGTGTCTTCTACCTCAATGGTAGTTTGAAGCAGATGAGACTTTTGTTTACCTACAGTTGTAGATGCCTTTGTGACTGTATTCCTCTCTATTTTCATGGTTCATTATCTCAGTAATCTTTCTCCTGGGCCACACAGTTTTGATGGCAGACACAAATATCTCAAGCACGAGATCAAATCTTGAGAAGCTTAGTGTTATCTGTATTTAGGCAGTTCCTGTTTCTCAGTAGGAATTTGCCTTAAAAGGGCTCACTGGTTTGATTTTTCAAATGACTCACCATCTGCAGTGCTACCAGGCCTGCTTGCATATAACACGCTTTAGAACTCTGTCTCTGGAATAGTTTGGCGGGGAGCTGAGAGAAAGTACAGAAAAAAAATTAGTATCCTGTCAGGAATAATACTGAAATACTTGGGAACTTCTGGGGTTCTGTCACTGGAAAAGTAGTGAAATGCAGAATGAACTGGGAACCTTAGTATAAACCATAGGAAAAATAAAACCAAACACAGGTTTGTATTTCTGTCAGGACAGAAACTTGTTCTGTTTACAGCAAGATTCACTGAACTGTGAGACAAGGGAAATTTCTCTGTGGGGAAGACAAAAAAAGATGTTACATATAGCTGGAACAGAAAAAGACCTAGGTGGAATATGGAATGGTCCAACTTTAAAATCTAGAAGATCAAGCAGGTTTTGGCAGAACCTGGCTTTTCGGCAGCACTGCACAACATATTCTTTCATTTGTACACTGATTTTTTTTAATCTGCTCCAGCTGTGCATTTTGCTGATGCCTTTTCTAAGTTACTGGAGTGTTTTTGTTGTGCACATGAAGCTTGAAACCATGATGCTAACTATCCGCAGGAGCCATTTCTCCCAGTGAGCCATATTGACTAGGCACTGTGTGGAAACTTGCACTGCCTCTGTAGACCGTCTCTTCCTGGGGCTTTCAATCTGGTCGCTTCTCCAAGTGCTATCTTCATTAAACAGGAAGAGGAAATGAGTTTAAAGATGATGGGGTCTAATTATGTACTCCCTACTCAAGCTTCATTCCAATGAGGCTTCGAGTTTTGGCTCCTATTAATACCGTATGTGTTTCTGCTGGTAGTTTGCAACATACTTAACTTTACTCAGAGGAGTTAGAACAACCTCTGTGGGGCTTTCTTCCAAGAAGTGATACTGATGAATGTGGTGATGAACACTAGACTACTTCTGCCCCTGATGAGGTACTTCACATGCTGTCCTCCTGCCTCATTTCTTGTTTCTAAGACTGAGTATATATGAGAAGGCAGCACGTCATGTCTGGAGCTCTGAGTAAACTACACTGCTTTCTTGTTTGTGAGATTTTTGTTCTTTCCTATTTTTTTCATGCAAGGAGTATTAGTGGATGAAATAGCTCCTTAGGTTTAAAATTCATTGCTTAGAAGGAAAAGCTTGACAGTTTTAGGCCATTGCTGACTGGTCTGTGCTTCACCTTTGCAGCTTGCTACCTCATCATTTTGAGTAGAATGAAAAAGTCAAAATGTTTGTCCAGTACTGTATTAGAATTTAATATTTTAGCAAATTTAACATTTTAGCAAATGCTCACAGCGAAAACATCACCATATCTGATTTTAGGAATAATATAATGAATGTCTTTGTTGTAACAGTAGCTAGGGATCAGACAAATGCAACAGAGTCTTTTCTGCATAGCAGAAAGGCAGGAACAGGGTACATTGCTTGACAGTAGAATGGAATATGATTTTTAAATGCCTTTAAAGGAAGGCATTAATATATTGCCCAAAAAACAGCAAGATTTTTCATGCCCCTATTGTTAAGCAACCATTGTTACCCTGTATAAGCTCTTCTACTGTCTACGTTGCTTAAAGAGATGAATTCCGTTTTCTTCTGACACTTGTATAATTAGAGATTAACCACCATCATCAAATATCTGGCTTTCATATTCTCAACAGATTGTGAAGGGGGAAAAAAATCTCAGATTAGAATAATGAAGTGAACAGCTGAATGAAATCACTTTTACAGTTAAGGAAAAGGGTTAGTGTCAGTGAAGTGGACAGTGCCTTTCAGTTTCACCCTTTTCCTTCCTAAAGCTGCATGTTTTGACTCTCTGTGTTCACACTGGTGCCTGTCAAATGCCACGGTGAGCTTGTTCAGGGAATTAGCCTAGACAAAAGCTAATCAGTAGTTTGCTGACTTAGATTTCTGTCCTACTAGCTTCCAAATTAGTTCACTGAGCATTGGTGAAAGTATTAAAGATAGGCAAAACCATCTGGTTAAAGGGGGGAGGAAAGAAGTTACAGTGCTGTAGCACCAATAACTTAGATCAGCTTAAGTTGTCATGGAGCTATGAGTACAAGTAATGTCTGTAAATCTTGTGGGTCAAATACGGATATTAAATGCAAACTCAAGTAAATCTGTTGCAGTGGAAGTAGGAGCTATTTTCACTTCAGTTCACAAAAAAACCCCAATCCTATTTTGTCCTTTTTGAAAGTGAAAAGCAACGATGTTGATTTGTTCATTTCTTCTGTAAGAAGTGGTAGTATGATTTTAAAAAACTTTCTACCATGTTTTTAAAAAATAAAATATTTCTGTGAAGCAGACTTTATTCCAAGATCCATTTAAAAGGTAATTTTCCCTTTTCTTTGACTAGGACTCAATTACAGAAGAAACTGTGGAGCTTTTAGAGCCTTATTTGGATATGGAGGATTATAATCTTGAGACTGCTAAAAAAGTCTGTGGAAATGTAGCAGGTCTTTGCTCATGGACACAAGCAATGGCTTACTTCTATGGTATTAATAAAGAAGTTCTTCCTCTTAAGGTATTTCATATTGCTCATTTTTCTGAAGGATGACTATAGTTGAGTGGAAAAAGCATTGTGTTATTTTAGCTAAAAAAGGTCATGAGTTACAAGAGATTCTTGTTTCTGCACATCCAGTTGTGAAGTCAAGCACACAGAGGTTAAATACGTCCCGGCATTTTTTTCCCTTACACAGCTGACCTGTAGTACAGTTGTTACTTGTGTGAACACAATCAATTTTTGATGGGAACCTTAGTACACAGATTCTTTATAGAGCCTGACTCTGCAAGTGGGAGATACCAATACTGTCTCTGTTCTTGGACTCAGTGTCCGGCACTACTGTTTCAAGAAAATGTCTTCAGTCCTAATGATGAAGAAGCATACTCATTGTGATCTTGGTAGAATCTGGGAGACTGTTCTTGGCACAGAAGTAGTCTTTAATGACTTTAGCTGGAATTCAGCTCTCAGAAAACTTTGGAGTGTCAAACTGCTACATATGAGTTTATATATAATAAAGTAAGTAGCTACCTGGCATAGAATTCTGTTGTAACACTGAACCACAGTAGAAGGGATCAGCTACCATTATCTGCGTTCCTGCAGATAGCTTTATTGTCTTGGAAATGTTTCATTTATGAGCATATTGAAAAAAAAGGAGTTTGAATATTTAAATAGTGATTTATAACCATTGCTTCTGCAAGGGATTTTATGGCTCTTTTCTGAAGAAATACATTCAATCAGTTATGCTTCCGCTGTACTTATGTTCAGCCTCCTATTAAATAAGCCACTGTGTCAATGGCATATTCAAAATTCTTGGCATACCTAGACAGATCTGACTCTCATTTGTTGAAAGCATGATATTTTTATTCAAGAAACTGATAGAGAAGACTATATTTCTGTGATATATAAGTAGTAATTTCCTTTTCAAATAATAGGTTGCTCACTAATGAAAACAAAATTTGAAATGCGGCTATTGAAAGCTATAAAAGAGACCAAGACCTAGGGGAAATAGTGGCTTTATATGCAGATGCAACTCTAAGAGCTGCAGAAGTGCTCTTGCAGTTTTTATTTAAATATATATGACTTGAGATTATGTATAAATTTAACTCTGTATTCAAGCATTTACATTCTTGTCACACTGCAGCTGATAAAAACTAGAACATGTACTTCTTAACAAAGTGGTGCCTATTGTCAGGTATAGCAACCATCACAAATATTTTAAAGCCAAAGATGACAGGGGGAGGAAGTGTTTGAAGTATGCAGGAGATATTGCAGGAAGCACTGAGGTAATGCTAAGAAAATAATTGGAAATTAATGTACAATTAAACTGTGTAAAGTACTAGCACAGGCTAAATCATCCACTGCTAAAAGCAGGTTTGCTGAATGAATTAATCGAGCTGTTTTATCCTAACTGCTGTTCTAGGAGATAAATCCTCTTCAATACTTGCAAAATCCATCCAATATATTTTTAAATTGCATCTTAACTGAGACTCAGTGCCTCATTTATTTTAAATGGAACAACTTGAGAAAACTAATTAATAGTGACTTATATTATGGTAAATATAATGTGCAAAAAATTAACCAGTTCCTAGAAATGGATACTTACATTCTTTAGGTATGTGGTCTGCAGCATGAGGGTCCTTAGCTGGAATCAAATGTAGAAAGTCAAACCAAATATTGCTTGCACAGCAAGTGCAGTGCTGTGTAGCTTCTTATCGTACAGTAGTCACCATGTGTGCGCTACTTTCCTGTAAACCTTCTGCACCTTGCTAGCCATTCCTCTCTAGTTGTTACCTAGTAAACAAGCCTGCTGGATTAACCTGGTAATTCTGAGTCTGCTATTTACCCATTAGTTGAAGAATATAGCAATGCAATGAAGAAGCCCTGGCTTTTGCTGTGGTTCTGTTAGCATTCAATTAAAATAGTCTGTATAGGGTTATAATTTCCCTTAGAGATGTCTCCAGTGATTTTAATGAAATTCTCTTTAGGCTGTTGTGATGATCAAGGCAAGTTTGTCTTCTGCTTGTAAATTCTGTTTGATATTAAGGATTCTCCCCATTAAACTCAGTTTTAAAAATAAGACTTTATTGCCTTTTCTGCTTTCACTTGTCTCCAAGCTGAACTGAAAACCACAGCAGGCAATAAGAAGAAGTCTTGCACCTCAGGAAAAGGTAACAGTCAAGGAGTGTCAAAATTTGATGGTCATCCATTTAAGTAAGTGTGGCCTTGTCAAGGTGATGTTTTCCTTATCAGGAAAACAAGCATTCAAGTCTGAATTCAAGGCCCATGATAAGTGGAAGGAAAGAATACACATCTGGGGGATGAAGGGGAGGATTAGATCGCCTGACAGACAGATTGAAATCAGGACACATAACTGAATGAAAAACATGGAGAATCTTTCAGTAGGTAGTAGAGGCTGTGAAAAGCAGGTAAGAGGTGTGATCTCTGTGTCTTTCAAAGGTTGTTTTAATCTCAAGAAATGGGTAGTGACAGCAAAGAAAGAGGCCAAGATTTTAATGTCACTCTGCATGGATCTGTTTACATGTGTACGTATGTGTATGAGTATGCGTATGTATATGTATATAATGGTTTTGATTGATAGAAAAACATTGGTTTTGTAATGTCCGCAAAACCTGTGTATATGTTTGCCTTTCTTATAATATTTCCTTAAATAATGATGAATCCCAACTTATCATGATACTGAGGCTCTGAGAAAGATGATACAAAACCAGTGGAGTGTCTGTGTGAAAAATCTTCAGTGCTCTGGGTCAGGAGCAGCTTGAGATCGCATTTCCATGAAGAGCTGTCAGTCAGATGCCATGTGCCCATGACAGGACTGAAGCAATAGGCAAAGGTGGCCACCCAGCACACCCACGGTGTCTCGTGAGCAGAGCAGCAGTGTCCAAGTGCAAGAAGCCTTCTGGCCTCATCCAGCAGTAGTGAGTGCTTAATGGATTGTAGAACAGTGAACTTGGAAACCTAAAATTCCTGAAACGAGAGATGCTAGGAAGGCTCCAAATCTTCCTTACCTGCAGTCAACTATAAAGTTTCAGATGCTTTTTTTTCTTTTGTGTTCTCCTACTTCTAGTAACATTTCCTGAATTTACCGAGCAACAGCTGCTCTTCAGAGTGATCTGGGGTTGGTCTGGGCATTCCATTCAAGAGTGGGAATAGCATTAAGTTGTGTGAGATTTTTATTGGAGAAGGCATTTTTATTTAAATGCCTTCTTGGATCAAGGCCAGATATACTCAGTGCTTTGCAAAATTGAGTTTGCAATGAATCAATGAGAAATTTATGGCTATGTCAATACTAATAAATTAAACAGTACTAAGGAATTTTTTTAGACATTGGAAAGTGATCATCTGCACTATTAAATTCTTAGAATGATCCCTAGTGTAAATTTGGTCTTGGCTAAGCAGCATTTTCTCAGCAGTCTCTGAGCACCTTTCAGGAACTAGTTTGATCCAATGGCCATTTCTGTGAGACTGTTTGCATGCAGCCATACTGTTTTAGAGGCTGGGAAAGCTTAATATAAGCTAGTTAACCTGAGTGCCAGAGAAAGGTCCTGGGCATGTTTAACTTAGCACTATAGCTGTGGACTGTAATTATGTGTTTATTTGTGCTGGTTTAATGTGGAACGCAGAAAGGTTGAAAGGGGCAGGATCATCTCACCACCTCTCTGAGTCCTTTCTGAGGGTAACTCAGAAGATGGCAAAATAGCTGCTTAACAATTTAGTCTGTAGCCCTTGCTGGCACAGGTACTTTGTCCATATTGCTCCATGTAGATAGCAGGTAGAAGCACTGGCTGGGGCAGATACTGAGAAGATTGTCTATATGGTTCCCTACAATGCCAATGGCAAGACAAGGCTGAAGCTGCTGCTCTCACGCAAGCCGAGGTATGTTCTAGTGTAGTCCCCCTCCCAGGAGTGCAGATAAGAATGTGGATCTCATGTCTTGAATCCTCATGATTCATTCACATAAAATCCATTTATTCAGACTCTCACACTGCATCCGACTGGAAAAAACTGAATCCTTGCTTGGCTGCGTGTCTCAGAGCGATGAAATGAAGGGTGTGAATCTTGTTCACATAGCAGTGCCACTAAAATTAGAAAGGCCACAGTGGTTCTTTGTGGTTGAGAGACACATTTCCTTCCTGCCTGTAGTTGGCTGGAAATCTTTGAAGCTGCTTGCAACAATAATAGCCTTCTTGTACAGAAGATTCTCCTTGGCAGCAGAACTTGCCTCCCTCTTTCATGGCAAAGCTCTGCCGAGGAAGCTGCCAGCCAACCTGCCAGTGATGTCAATACAAAAACCGTGTTCGTACCCATATAGTTTTGAAAAATGGGGTTAGAAATAAAGGCAGGGAGAGAGCAAGTGGTGATGATTTCATTGAGTAATTTGAAATAAGTGGTCTTTCTGACTTTGGGAATCATGTAAATTGGTCATTCCATTATGTTAGCAGTCATTGTTGTGCAACCAGCCATTATTCATCTCATATGATTAATCAGTCTACAAATGAAACTAATACCAAAATGTATTACAATTTTGTTATGATTATGCTAAAATTGCCTGAAAACTTTGGTTTAATTGTCTATAAAATAATTTCTTATTACAACTCATTTTCTAGAGATGCCGTGAAGTCCTGCGTATATAATTTTGGGGTGTTTTTTTTTTTGTGTTAGAATACAATATACTTTTTCTTTGTACTCATCTGAAATGTTTTCTTCATTCTACCTCCAGCTTCAAAGCTGGTAGCCTCTTAAGAGCTTTTTAAGAACTGGGAAGTCTGTTTTATCAGTCTTTTGCACCTTTGTGGTTAGTTTATTGCTGCACAGAAGTCTGTTTTTCATAATTACAAGGCATCGTTGCTTGTATGTGTTGGGAATTCACATGGCCATCCTTTTCCACTGAGGTTCACATCCGACTGTGATAAATGTCAAGGTGAAATATGAATCCACACGGCCAGTTGTAAGTTCTTTGTTGTTCCAGCTGTTCTGCCTAGGCTGTTCTTCCCAACTCTCCAAGGATCCTGTTCCCTGTGTAACCTCACTGTTTGTCAGCTGGGGGTGGAACAATATGTCACAGCTTTGGTTTGCTTCCATTTTTAGCCCTCATGGAATTTAAGGATAAGAGTATGCTCTGTACATGGGAAGGGCTGGGCAGGGGTGAGGTAGGACAGAGGGCTGGTGCAGGGCTTTTCCTGGATCTCAGTAAGAAAGGCCTGACAGCAGATGGCTTAATAAGGTACTGCTTTCATAAGACAGAATAATAAGAGGTGTTTATAATAGCTTGAATGACCAAAAGGGAGAATTTTCTCTCCATGGGCAGGATCCGCTCTGCGCAGCATGCCTTAGGAAGATCTATACAGGCTCTGTCTGATGCTGCGTGAACGTGGGGTGCCCAGCATCCGAAGGGATGTAAGATTTACTCATTCTCAATGTTCCTTTTCTTATTACAGATCTTTTAAAAACAGTTATCTTAAGCCATTTGTTGTCGGGTCTCTCTTATTAAAATCCAGAAGGAGCACTGCACTATGCATATCTTTCATACCTCCCCACCTCTTCCGTGGTGCAGGACACAGGAACACTAAATCTTCTACTCAGAATTTGTCAAGTTTCATATTTGTAATAAAACAGGTTTTACAGAATCTTGGTTTCCATCCTCATAACTCTGAAAGCAGAAAAAATAGAAATAAGATACATGATATTTAAACAAGTGTTTTAAATATTCAGAGTAAATGGAAGCAACCTTTATCTCTAAGTGTGAATTTCATAAGGACTTTTGTCAGTCTCTAATCCTTTGCAAACATATATTTGGAAACATGCTCTGAATTCACAGAATACTTCCCGTTAGGAATAGTCAAGTTAAGAGGCCACATTTAAATGACTGGCAACACATCATTCAAGTTTATATAGAGACGTGAGAAAAGTCTCTAGAGCTTTAGTTTCCAAAGGAGCAAAAAATGTGTTTGTTGTATTTTTATTGTAGAAGAAATTGATGAGAAAGTAGAGGAGAAGAGTAGGTGACATTATCTTTTCTATTGTCCATGAGGACAATGTTAATTTTCTTTTGCATTGAGAATAAATTACAGAAAACATTGTATGGATTGCTTCTTGTATCTGATACACAGCTATTTCAAGTGTATTATTATTTCAAATAATTTATCATTATGTGATCAATAGATCATTCTGAAAATATGAAAATATTTTAAGATTGCATTGAATAACTTTAGTGTTATGCCTGTGTTCATTTCGGGTTGAAAAGGTAAAAAAGAAAAAAACTGCTGTCATCCTAAATGTATTATTTTTAAAAGTACCCAATCCATTGCAATATGTGCCATTAAATGAATGTCATTTGCTCTTGCCAAATAATAGGTAGTAACTACTTTTTACTTTTAAATGTTTGTAGGCAAATTTAGCCTTGCAAGAGGGAAGACTTGCAGCTGCCCAAATGGAACTGAATAATGCACAAATTCAGCTGGATGAGAAGCAAAAGGAACTGAATGAAGTACAAGCCATGTATGATAATGCTATGAAAGAGAAGCAGGCATTACTTAATGATGCTGAAGCATGCAGAAGGAAAATGAACAATGCCACAGCTCTGATTGAGGGATTAGGTGGAGAAAAGGTACTGGCACATATGAGTAGGTTTCCAACATAAAGTAGGTGCTCAATTTTGAGAATACTCCCTGATGATCATTAGTAGGGCTCAAGAAATTCAAGGCATGGTGACATCTCAATATTATATGGTGCTTTATTTTAGTTATATATGTGAGGTTTGCTTGAACTTAATGTATCTAACAAAGTAAAACAATTTCTTGTGTTAACTTAATTCTTCCATATGAAGATTTATGTCATATCATATGGCTTGTGTTGGGATAAAGTTCAGATTTAAAGCCAAGGAGCCGAGTTCCATTTAGCTTCAGTAAGAGAAATTAAGCTTAACCTAACTACCCTAAAATATTTATAAGAAGGATTGCTCTCTTTCTCACCAAGTATACAAGAATAAGAATTAGAAGCTTGATTAATTTCCTGAATTATATTTGAAGTTCAGATTTCTGCTGGAACCTATTGTAGAATTATCAATTAATTGTTTTCCTCTGCACTGAGCTTGAAATTTACTTTTCCTATGAAGATTTTTCTGGCTTCAGCCTAAAGGTGTCCAGAAGAAGCAGGTTACTTTTTTTTTTCTCATCTGATTATTTGCTTTGATAATTCTTTGGTTGATTTCATGCAGTCAAAATTGATGAGAGCTTTGACTTCAGCCATTGTGTCCTGTGAGGCCAGGACTTCAGAATTTTTCTTAGCTGTACTTCAAAATACATCAGTCAAAAATGTTAGATGCTTTGTTGTAGTTTTTCAGTGAATTTCTCGATTTAAGAACAACATCAAAATAGGCACTCAGAACCCCTTATTGTGGGGTTTCCATTCTACTTTTGAAAATTCAGAAAAAAAAATTGAAAGACTGTGTATGGCATTTGGAGCCTTGGGCAAAACTGACACTGGGTTAAATGTGTATTTTCTAAATTTAAAACGTAGGTTCTGGCCAAGACTGCATGCAGAGTGATTGGCAGGAAACAGAAATCTGGAGAGAAAAGAATAACTAAAACTCAAAAATATTATTCAGAAAATCATAGAATCATGCAATAATTGAGATTGGAAGGGACCTATGAAGTTCATCTAACCCAGCCCCCTGCCACATTCAAAGCAAGGTCAAATAGAGCAGGTTGCTGAGGGCATTCTCCAGTTGCATTTAGAGTATCTTCAAGGACAGAGACTTCACAACCTCCTTGCAGTCCTTGACCACTCTCACTGTAAAAAAGTTTTAATGTGTGTTTAATTGGAATTTCTTGTATTTCCATTTGTGCCCACTGCCCCTAGTCCTTTCACTGGGTACCACTGTGTCGTGGTTTAAGCTTAGTCGTAAATTAGACAAAGCATGTAGCCTGCTTGTTTTCCCCCCACAACCTGTCCTTC
>WYDI02035838.1:0-25933 GCA_009867235.2 Psittacus erithacus | reverse complement strand
CCCAAGCCCCCAACACCAGCCACAGGACGGAAAGTTCCGCGGGTGGCTGACGGCTTGGTCCCCGGCCGGAGCGGTACTCCGCGGCCGGAACCTCCCCATCCCCAGCTCCGCGATAGCGGCGTAGCGGCTCCGAGGCCGCCAAAGTTGCGGCGGGGCCACGGGCCCGCCGCTGCTGCTTGCCATCAAGTGGTTCGTTAAGGAAATGCAGGTGAGCGGGCTGAGCGGCGGCGGGGGCTATGCGGGGCCCGGCGGGGAGCGCGCCCCTCCTCGGCCCTGCCCGTCCCCCAAGGCCGCCCGCCTGCAGCCGGCGGGGCTGAGCTCGAAGAGCGGGCGGTCGCCGCGCCCCCGACGACAGGCGCTCCACCGCCCCCCTCACTCGCACAGAACACGCACCCGCACCCCCCTCCTCCCCACCCCTCGCTCGCTCCCTCCTCCCTCGCCTCCTCGCTCTTTTCCTCCCTCCCTCACTATCTCTCTGCCGGCCTCATCGGAGAGAGTTGCAGGTACCTTTCCTCTCCCCTCCCCACCAGCCCCCCTGGTTTTTCTCCCCCCTCAAATTTTAGGGTGCAAGAGTCTCGGGAAGGCTTTTTTGCTTTTTCCTTTTTATTTTTTCTTTCTTTTTCTTTTTTTTTTTTTTTTTTTAATTGCTGCTAAAAGAAAAAAATATTTTTGGAAAGGACGACTCTTTTTCATTAGTCTGGTCTGAAAGCAGGGGTACCCCCAAGCAGCTAGTGGCAGCAGCGCTGGATCCCACCAAAAGAGAACTGCCTGATGTGGCATGTGCTTCTCTCTCTTTGCAGTTCCTTCTGGGCCTTTGTGGACTAGGGGCACAACGCGGCGCCTGACTGGCAGGAGGGAAAGCGGAGACTCCTTCAGGTTTCCGAAGAGGTCCGAACGGACAGCATTAGTAAGTAGAATACTCCATGCTTGGTTTCTATCACTATGCTCTGCTGCTTCTCCAAACGTTTTCTTAGCATATACAGTCACACACATCTTTATATATATACATATGTGTGTGGGTATGTGTGTGTGTTTCTGCTTGTAAATCACACTGTTCTGGTCAGAGGGAAGCTTGGCTATGATAACTTAAACTGCTTTCAGTGGGAAAAGTGCAGGAAAGCGGTTTGCCCATCTTTTATGAGGAAAGAAAATTGCAGGTGAATACTTGTGTGAAGAACCTGAGGGTGTCAAGTATTGTGTAATATTTACCTTAGTGGGAGTGTTGGTATGTACTAGGTTACAGGCAAAACCTAAACAAAGAGATGCTCCCTTAGGAGTGGTCTAGAGCACGGTATGACCTGCTAAGTAGTGCCAGGTGACAGGGCATTCAGTTTAATATAAAATGCGCATGTAGTATACATACTAAGAGTGTTTTGGCTGAATTCAGTTGTCAGCATTTTTAGTCCAAATGTCTAAAGTTATTAGATTTTTCATGAAGTTTTTTATCTATAGAATGTAATTTTTTTTCTAATGATGACAGTTACAGACAACAGCTTTGCTTTCTAACTGCTTTTAAGGAACATATTCAAAAGTACTGATGATACTTCTCTAAATAGGTGTGAAAGATCTAGGGGAAGCAAAAAGACTAACTCATTTAAGAGGGCTTCATGAATAGTGGGACTGAGGTTTGTTGGCTGGGCTGTGGAGTTGACAGAAGGTACAAAGATGCAGTGAAGGTGTGTCATGAAGAGTCTGCTGTTTGGTGTTTAGCACGAAATATATCTGCATCTGGGGAGGATAACTTTTGCAGGCGTTATTTCTCTTGGGACGATGGACCCAGTATTGACATTTGCTACATCTCCGGTAGAGGAAACAGCTAGTACTAGTAGTTGAGGGTTAACTGTTTCCTAGGTGAAGGGAAGAAATAAGAATAAAAAGTATATCAATGAAAATAATTGCTCATGTTTGCTAATATCTAAATAAACCCTTTGTGTTATGTCAGTAGAAATATAGTTGAGTCGGGTGTTTTGAATGTACTGGAAGGAATCAATAGCATTTCAGCATTTTTTCTCTATTCCTGCCAAATGGACTTGGATTTAAATTCTTCGTGTGTTATTTTATCTGATGTAGGGATAATACAGATTTGAATAAATTAAACTTACTTCTTTACAAATTCTTGATAAATTTGGGTTAGTTTACGGTACAAATTTGAAATAATAAATGGGTACTGTATATAAACTATGCAGTTCAAGTCTCTAATGTATGATGTTTTTACTGTTCACCTCCTCAGAATTAACTTGTGTCCTTAGAAGCCGTTAAACGTGCATTTACAAGTGTATTTTATTAAGCAACTCAGTATAAAATTAGTGTTGTATTTTCAGGTGTAATTCAAAATCAGTCACAACTAATGAATGTCACCAGGAGTGAAAGTTTATTAGGGTCAAATTGAATGCTTTTCTGTGTGAAGTAAAGAAATTAGTGTGTGTCACAACAGTAAAGGTAATTGGACAAAATTTGTTTAGGAAATTAATGTGCCAAGAGCAGGAAAGGCTAAATCTGCAGTAGCAGGAGGATGACATTCAAAGGCGCTTTCAGGTATTCATAATCTTAAAGCTAAGAAAAATTACAAAGCATGGGCTGCTGCAAGTTCTGAGGTAGTGAATGAGGGTGATTTAAATATCATATCTCAGTACTCTTTGGGTAATTGACAGTAACATTTATGACAGGAAAACATAGTGAACTTCTAAACTTGAGATAAAAGGGTAACATATCTTCTGGTTTATTAAGGAATCCTATTGTTACTGTTTTAGTGCTATAAATGTATGTCAGTTGAAAACACAGCCTTACTCCTTCTTTTTTTTTCTTTTTTCTTTTTTTTTTTGAGTAGGTAACATTTGACATGACTCATTGCTGTGTTGTGCTCCCTGTGAGCAGAGCATTAAAAGGCTATATCCAGATAATTTCCATGAACTGTTCTGAGACTGCATACAGAGAAGTTTATTAGGTTAAGATTATTAGGTTAAGTTCTGCTAGGTGGTCCCAAATATGCAGTGTGCAATGTTGAATGCCGAACAAAGTGTCCATTTTTTGAAGAAAATATATATGACTAATCAGATAGGAACTATATTGTATAGTTCCAGTTGAATAGCGTCATACTTAATGGTTTTATTATTTTGGAAAGTAGCCTTCATCATTTGTCTTTCGGATTTTCTTTAAATCTGGGATATCACCTGGCAATACTTCAGTATCTATTTGAAAAATTAACTTGACATGTACTGCACTTTTGCTGTAATTACTACTTGCTACTGTGTGAAATGACCTGAGTCACATTGTGGCAATTAAGTTTGATACATACTATATTTGATCTTATATGTATATACAGTCTTGGCTGTAATTGTTGGTACAGGAAAATGTTGAATCAGGTCAGTCTAATTCAGAAGAAACAACAAAGGACTTTAAACAGACCTCTTGCTGTGGATATTTAAAGTTGATAGAATAAAGTTGCATGTGTCAGCAGTGGTGTGTTTTATTATGCAATTGTTCCTGTTATTCAGATCAGATAACAGCCTGATGAAATATATAAGCAGTCTGCAGGGAGCGAATGATTAATTCCTCTAACATGTGCTTATTGTATGAATTCTTACCAATAAAATCCTACATACCTGCATTAGTTTGCAATAGATAAAGTCAAATAGCATTGTCTGTATTAATATTAATTACTTAGTATTAATTGGTATTAAATACCAATGTCCTGCCAGACTTTGTGAACATAAACTTGATGAAAAAAATTACGACAGTATTCATTCTTTGTTAAATGTGGCTTTACTGAAGAAACTGACAGTACACAGGTAAACACGATGTTTGATAGCACAAACTATTTTTGAAATGGTGTATATGATAATTATCAAATAACACACAGATGTTTTAATCAGCTTTGTTTGTATGTGTTCTTTAGACATTTATAAAGCATTAATCACTTTTATATGTATGGATTCTAATTGTACAGGTTCCAAGTACTAGAACAAGTTGGACAAACTAAGATATCTTTGGCTAAATTGGAAAACAGGCCAGTTCTGCATTTTGGGAAAGGTTACTGGTACTTTTCTTCAGTCCAAAGCTTGTTTAGTGTAAAAACAGACTGGTACCTGAATCCCACATATTTAGAGTAAGATTAATTGATTTGGTATCACTTTGAAGACCTTGTAAGCAGCAAATGTTCTTGGCAGCAAATACCAGTGATATTTATGCAGATGATCTGTAATTTAGGATTGGATTTTGGAATCTGTAGTCAAGGAAAGTATTTTTTTTCCTTCATTAGTGGCCACAGGGATTCTAGGGAAACCAGATGGGGAGGAGAAAGCATTTAGGGCATTTTTCAAGTAATAATAAGGAAAAAAAAAAAAAAGATATCCATAGAAATACCTCAGTAGAATGCCTGCTTATGTGTTTTTGTTTGTTGTTTGGTTTGTCTTGGGCTTTTTTTTTGCTGTTGTTGTTGTTTTACTTGTTTTTTTTTCCCTGCATACTTGTTATAAGGTCATTAGTACTAGAAGTTTCTTGAGCAGCTTTTATGCTGCCCCTCCTTCAAGACTTTCCACTTCGTAGTTTTGCGTCTATAATTCTAACGGAAACTATGATAAAGTTAAAAAGGGGTTTTATGTCACAGTGATCACAGTGATGACAAGAGGTCGCATAATATTGACCAGGAGTGCGCTTGATCTATAATTTTTGGGCATACTTGATTGCGATGAAAAATGTTTAGTAGCAAACTAAGTTAGATGGATTTAAAGTTCTAATAGGAAATAAGCAGTAGACATGAATGAATTCACAAACAAGAATTAAACCTACTTAATAATAAAGAGTAAGAAAAGGAAGTGTGCACACATGATCAGGCAAAAGGAATGCATAATGGAAGAGTTTTTTAGCGTTCTTAATGCCATTAGATGCTGTCTGATTTTCAGTTTATCTGTTCTAGTAGTTTCTTTAATAAGAGTCAGTGTAAAACAATAACAGAAAAAGCTAGCAATAAAGAGAAAATTGCAGAGAAATTACTACTTTTATGGTCAATATGAGGATTGAATTGCTCATCTGTTTTCATTTGTTGTCAATAGTTGCAGAAACTGTCCTATTTCCCTTATCTTTCTATTCTATTAAGTATGCTTTATTAAGTGAAAACTGTTGAGTGAGAAATCTCATTTTTTTTTCATTCCGTATTTCTCTACTGTCAACTTTGTAACTACTTCTAAAAAGTGGATATTTTTGTCAGTGCCAAACCTTAAAATCTAGTTGAATATGATTTTATCTGAGTAGAGACGGCAGAATCTGGTTTATAGAATCAACTTTAGAAAATTTACCTCAGCAGTACTGTAAAATTTAACAAAATGGTATATATGTTTTGAATTTATTCTGAATATAGGAATCCTTTTAAATGCCTTTAAAGTTGTTTGAAATATGATGCTTTTCAGATTATGCACTTGCATTTTGCTGAAATGTAAAATTAAGGTTTTAGAAAGGTATTTGAAGAAAGGAATTTCTGGATTTGTGTGTTTGCAATATGATGGCTTTGAATAGTATGATGATTTTTCCTAAGAATGCTGTGTGGGATTTTTCCAGCTGTAAGCAGCATGAGTGCATGTGTTTACCAGTTAAAAAGATAGATATATATTATAGGTCCAGTTCTCTGCTTTCTCAATACACTGGGTCTAGAAAAACACTGTACAGTAGTCAGTCCCATGCTTAAGTCTCATCTCTTTGTGAAAAGCTGGAAGGGTGTTTAAGATAACTTCTTGAGTATGTTTCACAGTAGCTTTTCAAAAGGTAAGGTGAACGTTTTGGTGCGTATGGTGTATTCTGCTCTTCTGAATTTAATAACTGTACACAGTGGCTGTCAAGAAATTACTCTTTCTCCAAGCTGCTGCTCTTTATTTGGTTTGAGATTACCTAGCTCATTTGCTGAGTATGTGTAACAGTGCCCAGCAGTGAAACGATAAATGCTTATGCTTTCTTTCACAGTGGAAAGATGAGCTGGGGAGGAGACTGTTTCGGCAAGGGTGATTGTCTAGTCTGTAAATGTGAGAACTCATGGTTTAATGGTATGTGGGGCTATTTAACAGTTCTAGTTACTACTGGAACTATGTGAGTAAGGTAAACTTGTATTTCCAGTGTGCTTAAAAAACCTCATGGGTGGTGAGCTCCTTGCAGGTGACAGAGCAATTGTTTTTATGATGATTGATTTAAGGTGAGCAACCTGAATAAAGGTCCTCTGGTGGCAGTAGGCTGGAAGTGTAGACCAGCCAGTCTTCCAGGAGCTGTTATTCCTAAGGTTACTGCAGCAGAAGAACTGCATAGGAACAATTGCATCTACTCTAGTCTGGAAGTAAAGTGATTTTTAGACTCTAATGCAGCAGTTTAACAGTCAGTGTGGGAGTATGGCAGGGAAAGTAACATGACTAGCTTTGAGGCATCCTCTCTCCTTTCCCTCCTTCCTCACCACGAACTCCCCTCTTCTTCCTAGTGGCCTAAGACAGTCTCATCAGGCCCTGTATTACATAGGATAGTGTTTATTGTAGTTTATGTTCAGCTCTGTATTTTCCTCACTTTCCTCACTGTTCAGCCCAAAGTGGTTGTCTTCTGACTTTAGCAAAAAAAGTCCTCCGCGTTGTATCTAGATCGAACATACCATATTAATTTAAAGTCTAAAGATTTTTTTATTATTTCTCCCCCCCCCAACAGGAGTTAAGTAAGAATGTTTGCATTACAATTTTTAAATGTACAGTGAAAAACTTGATTATAACCTTAAAGTCTGGATTTGTAGCTGACTTCTGAAGAAGTACAACATACTTTTAATACCCGAACATAAGTAAAAGGGAGAACAGTAATGCAACTCTTGCTTGAGTCACTACAGAATTACTGATAAGCCAAAAGATAAGCTGAAATGATGCCTGAATGGCATCATTTGGGTAGAAGGACATAAGGATATTCATCACAACCATTTAAAAATGACTGAAAAACTCTTACAGGATAGTGCATTGACTCAATCTTGAAAGATTTTCCTGTAGATTGAAAGGAATGTGCCATAGATGTGGAGTTAGGCAAAGCTCAATGACAACGTCAGTTCTCAGCGGAAAGGATTCAAAGAGGAGAATTCGTTTAAGCCGTCCATGTCTGCACGAGTTGCTTTCCTTTTCTTATTGCAACCATGAGGTTGCCAGATGGTATTCTCAGACATCTTCACAGAGCTGGAAAACCATAGGGAATGCTGTCTTCATCAGAAATCACAGCAGTATCATGAAATTACAGTTGATACTTTTCTTCATCTGGGTTTTCCTTAAGGAAGTGTGTGGCTTTTTGCTGTTTGTTGGGTTTTGAGCAAAACAGAAAAATGGTACCATGCTCATGCATTAGCAGTACGAACCAACTGTCTGTATAGCTAGTATATTAGAGTTCATACTGTAAGAAGACAGACATGAAACATGTCTTGAGACCTATAAAATTCCTATAATGGGAAGAATACACTGGGAGATGCGTGATCATTAAATCATTATTACATGAATTATTTTACATTACATTAAATTACCTACATATACTAGTAGAAATGTTTTGAGTAATATACCAAAATTTCTCTTTCTGAAGAAATTTGGTTAACTTTTCTATAGTTCTCTAATCCTCTGCAAAATTGTAGGGATGGATAAGTAATAATAGTGAATTTCAAATAATATATTGCATATAGTCTGTAATTTGATTTGTGTCTGCTGTTCATAGAAATATTCCTAAGGAAAAGTTGTACTAATCATTGGTATGCCTTTGCAAACAGAAGTCTGCCCAGCAAAGTGTGACATTAATTTCAAATTTGACATTAGTAGATTTGGGCTGGCATCATTAACACACAAACTGGAGTACTTAGAATATATATACACACATATATAGGAAAAAAAGAACCAATGCATTGTTCATACGGTGATAACCTATGTTCTCTTTTGGATAATTTAGCCACTTCTTCAGTTTTAAACATAGTTATTATGTGAAGTTGTTGTCTCTCCATATGAATAAAAAATACACCAGTGGCTTTTGTCACACAATGTAGGTTCTAATTTTATTTCTTTTTTTTTAATTTTTTTTTTTGGAATGCAGGGCAGCCAGACTTGAAAAGCTGCACAAGTGCATTTGCCTGATTTTGCTGAGCATAGGCTTTGAAATGGGCCATATGCTTGACTTGACTCCTTTTTTACTTTCCCCTGTGAACCCAGTGTCCTCTGACAATTCAGTGAAGCTCAGATCAGTCAGTGGGGTTGGAGATTCTTTTGTCAAATGCCTCAGCTAGCAAGTGTACAATAGATTGCAAAGCTTCAAGAGCAGCAAAAATGTATATAGGCCACCAACTCTGAGTAACAAAATACTGTTAATTATATAACCACCCCTATATCCATGATCCAGTCTTCTGCAAAATGAATTTATTCAGTGATAATTGGGTCAGCAGCATAGAATAAGTATTATTTGGAAGAACTGATAAATAATTTGAAAGCAGGTTCAAAATATTTTTTTCTGCATTTTTAGGACAAAGTGCAGTGGCTTCCATTCCTAATCAGAATGCATGATTTCTCTCATTTTAGAATCTCTTTCCTTTGAGAACTCCCTATAGGTTATTTGTTTTCTGTTCTAGGATTACTGGAAAAAAGTGATTTTTGTGTTTGGCACAGCAGTAGTAAGTTGTGTTGCAGCACCTGTTTTTCCTCATCAACTGTAAGTGTCAGAGGTTTCTATAGGTGTGGAAATGAAATCCCTGCATGTACTCATTATCATATTCTGTATAGAATCATAAATTGGAAAGTACCCCAATATATTTGTGCTCAGAATCAGCTTTTTTTTTTTTTTTTCTTATGGAAACCAGCCTTTCCCACCCTTGCCCACCTTGCCCTTTTACATTCCCTTCCTCTGCGTAAGACTGGTACATAGTTAAAATGTGTGGTTATTTTGAAGTTAGCTCATAACTCAGATTTTCGTGCCTTCTCACTGATTCTGAGGATAGTGTGCCTTTCTCCTGAGGTAAGAACTAACTTTTAAGTAGGGTGATGTCCTTAGCTTCCTTACTTTGTTTTTCCACTCTCGGATGTTTCCTGATGTATTGTGAGAGATAAACTGACACTGTGCTGCTGGAGTTGTGGAATTAATCAAGTAGACATTTAGGAATGTTGAGAGCAAGTTAGATGTATTGCTATCTTTGGGCAGTGCTCAGGTGCAGTTATATCTGTGTTGGTTGGCTTTGAGAACTTACTGGTGACAGAGAAGGAAGACCATGAATATTCCTATCTGTTCAGTGTTCTGCTGATGTTATTAATAAGTGCTAAGCAAATTAAAGAAAGCATGAATTGCTACATTTATTTCATTGTTGGTTATTTAAGTAAGTTTTTGTAAGAAAGTGCTATATATATACCACTGTATATTTTTAAAAAGAGATTGTTAGAAAGTGCTTTAGAAGGAGGGAAATGGAAGCAAAGTGAGGGTAGGAAATGGGTAAGTAAATGGCAATGGAAGAAATCCTCAGGAATGAAAGGAGACCCATTATTCAGGTCTCTGATGCAGTGCAGTCAAGTCAGATGGCACTTTTTTAGTAACTGGGAATGAAATTTAGTTGCCTAATTGTAGGTGGCTCATACCTTTTTAGATGCCTTGAGGTATCCTGTCTGCTCACCTCAAGGCTACTGTTCTTCTGAACCATACAGGTATTTCAGAAAGGCAGGAACATATAAAATTACACATTTAGCTGTGTTTGGGATTATGAGTTGCACATCTATATTCGTATGCTTTATCTAGAACTTTGCCTTTCCTCCTTGCCTTTCTTGAAGGCAAGGATTTTTTCATGTTATGCTGATTATATCTGAAGCTTAACAGAGAGCGCTCCCTTAATTAACACTTGTGCTTAACTATTGGAACAATTAGATTAATTATATTTTGGAGACATCCAGAAATCCTGTCATGCAAGTATGCATCTCTGTGTGTTGGAAGTGACATCACCCTTGTCTTCATATTCCGAAACAAGCTTATCTGCTGGTTTTTGCTTGTTTTCTTCTAATTTTTTTCCATTTATGGTACACAGATTGATGGAGTCCAGAAGTTTATCCTGCTAATTATACTCCATCCACAGAATCAACCTTTGTGCTTTCCTGCACCGGCACTATGCTGGTGCCTCTAAGAGAAGCCATGGGCACTGCAGAAGTGATGAACTGTGTAAAGTCACACTGCTTTTTTCTTGTTTGCTGCTTTGGTAGGTCACCTTTTTCTGTTTCTTGTAAAGGAATTACAGACCTAGGAATCTGTGTAATATAATTATGCTGAGGTGAGGTGTGTTTTCTGTTTTGTGTTATTGACATCTAGACCATTATACAACCAGTAAAGATTACTGGCAGTAATATTGTCTTCTGAGGTCAGAGCTATTGATTTTTGGAGTATAATCAGGGCTGATATGATAAATCTCATTGTAATAATTCTATTTGGATTTAACTTTTAACATCATTTGTTTTGGACAAAAGGTTTGCAATACAGTAATATGCATTTACTGAAGTTATTTTTATATTATGTTCATTAAATGATGGTTGCAAAAGACGTTTCAATTGTTCTGCTTGATATAGGGGTATTGGGAATAGGATGTGTGAGAGACTGGTCCTGCAGATGGAGGTCTCCCTCTGTAACCTATCTATCAAGGTTTTAGAAAGGCAATAGAATGGATCTTGTTTGTGAGCCAGGATCATTTTCCATAAGCAGAAGATAAAGTGATCTTCAAAAGTTGTTTTAATAATCCCAAAGAATAGAGCAGTTTCATGATCAGGGAAAAAAAAAAAATCCAAAAAAACCTTAGTCTATATAGTTTAAGCTAGTTTTATTAATATATATGGCCTTAAGCAATATTCCATGCCTGTAAGATGGTATTCCAGCTAATGCAAACTGTAGCATCTGTTAATGGTGTTTCAGTGGATGTCTACGTTTTACTAACTTGAGTAAAGAAAGCAGAAATAAATTATGCCAAGTTGCGATTTTCATAACCTAACCTTGCTTTCCTATCTCAAAAAGTGGTACTTTTGTTGTTGCTGATGTCTGAATCATATAAAAGTTGTGATCCAGCTGGAAATCGGGGGATAATAAAGGGAATGACTAATAATTATGATGATGATAATTCTGGGAGAAAATACCAGAACAGTGAACCATGCTATGCTTTTTGTTGTTTTTTTTCGTTTTTGTTTTTTTTTTTTTTTTTTTTTCTGCTTTGCTATTAAGTTGTGATTTTAGCAGTGTTGGAAGGGAGCTAGGTAGGAAGGCTACCTTGCAAAGAACATTCACAGCAACTTTTCTGTAGTAGTAACTTTTATCTTGATTTGTAGCAGCTAAATCTGTTAACTAAAAATAACATTTTTAAAATTGGTTCTCACATAAGCAGACACAGGAATTTCTGAAGGGTTGTTACGTAATAGTGGCTAAAATAATGTTAACAGTGCTATGAGGGTATTTCACCCAAGTTTCTTAGAGCTAGAAGTACTGTGTTACAGGCTGTAGCTTGAGTTCTGCTTTTTTTCTGTTTTAATGTTACTTGGTGATATGTTTTCTTTTTCTCTTTCTCTTTCTTTTTTTGGGGGGGGTGAATATTTTTTTGAGGGAAGGGAAGAGTGTGCGCTACTGCCTCATCATGCCTGTTGTATCCATTTTGAATTGCTAAATCGACATTTTAAGTTACTGGAAAGTACAGTATACTTTTATTTTCTTATCAGACACTTTCTGTTACACATTTTAATCTCTTTGGGAGAAAGAGCAATGAGTCTTGGTATTATGTGGTTTGAACACAATCTGTACACTTTCTTGAAGTGGAAAATGGTATAGCTGTGAAATCTGTTGTGTTGTACTGTATTCTGAAGTTAGTTCTTAATGCTATCTAACAGTCTGACATTTTGATGCTGATTGAAGAAAAGCTAAATGTCTGAGTTAGCTAATACCTCACTCACTTGGACAGAAAGTTTTTTAGTCTTTCTTTATAGCAGCAGAGGATGAATCGAGGAGAGAAACAAACTCCACTGTCTGGTTGTGTACTGCTTGGCTTATTATGAGAGCAGAGACATACATTGTGTCTGCAGCCCGGAAGAATTTTCTAAGGAAAGAATTAAGTTGATCACTTAGGTCCATCTCTTTCTCTGCCTGTCTTTACAAGATGAAAGCTACAGAAGCTTCTTTAGTGGTCAGGAGCAAGCATTCAGCTAAACCAGAGCTGATTTGAAAGTCTACCTTGGTTTCCCCTTGAAAGGGTCAGGGGCTGCTCATGTGCTTGGGGGCAGGACTGTGTTGTGTTCCATGGTGATGCCTCCAGTGAAGTGAAATGCCCCAAAAGCCAGTGCTAAGAATGTAGGTGAAAAATGCCTATTTCTTGTGGAAACTTTGAAATACAATGATGATTTGACTAAAGCGGCTAGTAACTAGTCATGTAAAAAAAAAGATTATCTTGATGAGGATTTGTGAAGGCTATCTTGTTCAGATTGTTTATCTGCCTTTAGTCAAAGTTGGTAATGAGGTGGGAAGTAGCTCAGTTGTCCTCTCTTGAACTTTGAGAAGAACAAACCAGTTTAAGAATTGTGTCCATTACGTTTTCTGTAGTCCATTTTTAAAGTGAGTGTAACTTTTCTTCTACCAAGAGAAATTCCTTTCATATTTTTTTTCCATTTGTGCATGCTCCTATTATAATGCCTACGTAGGAAAATATATAAGTGTGATTTAATTTTTATTCAGTGAAGCCCTGCAGGAATGAGAACTGATAAAACTTGAAAAGGTGTTTAAACAATTGTATAGATATCTGTTCCTCCTTATGGAAAAAAAAACCCCAACCTAAATTCAGGCGTGACAAATGTGTTCAGACATGCATGGAAAAATAGTTTAAGTGTTAATTTGATTATTTCCCTGAAATTTTCTCTTAATCCCTATAGCCTTTTAGTTGTGCACAGAGGAACTACTGTGTATTTTAATTTGAAAATAAGAAAATGGGAGTAGTAGGGGGTACCAGATTGGGCAGTTTCATGAAGCAAAGATAATCACTCAGGAAGAGTGAGGTGCTGCTAGGCTGTCAAACTGCTTCTGACAATTAGTGGTTTGCGCTTTCCATCAGTGAAGATCTCACAAGGAAGGCAGTGCACAGGAACCAGAAGGAAAGGCTGCAATTTTTTCCTCTCCTCCGGGGATCAGAAATCAAGTCTTTGACTCTTTTTTACAAGGCAGCTCAGGGAGGTTTGGTTTCTTTTTTTTTTCCTTTTTAGAAACTCTGCAATGCACTTTAAACTCTAGATTGATTATAAATATAGAAATTAACATGGTTAGTATATCCCAGCAGTTATTATAATGCACACTGAGTAAAATCAAACTGAATATTTTCGCTAAAACATTAAATTGGAGTCTTCATTCAGTTATGTAGCCGCTTTAGAGTAACTCTTCAAAAGTTATCCTTGCTGCTCACTTTCACGATGGCATTTGAAAATAATATTCTCGTAATTAGTGTTAGAATTAGTGAAAATACAGAAGAAATCTCCATAATTCCAGCAGTGTATATTCCAAACTGAAATTATTCAAGCCTTTCCAGTAAGTTTGTATTAATTTAAGTACTAATTGATCCTTTAATTCTTATATTCATCTGGTGATCAGCAGGTATTTTTTATTTGGAGAAGGCTATAACATGATTTTTACATAGGCTTCCAAGGAAAGGCTGACACATAGTATGCTCCTCTTCCTCGCCCTGCTGCTATATAATCACTGGAAAGATTCCAAAAAGTGGCAATTAAAACGTGTGCACGAGAAATGCATCATTAACATTAAATATAGCAGTGTGAACTAATTAATTTCATTGTGCTATATTAATCAAGTAGTTGCAGTGTCAAGCACAGGTGATATGTAAGAAGAGTCAGCAGTACTCAGGTCATCAGCTACTGTTGTACATGCAAATATGAATCTTCCAGGACAATAGCCTCCATGTTAACCATAGTACGGCTGGGACCAGCTGGCATTGTTACTGCATTGTTGGCAAGAGTACTTTTCCATGTGCTGCTTTTATGCAAGTTCATCACCAGCTACAAAAAATAAGTTGTCAGTCAGAGTTCACAGTTTGGGTGAGTGATTTCTTCTTCTTCACAGTGGTAGATGGTGCAGGTACTGTCAAGTCTGTAAGCAGAAACAGCAAAACCTACTTACCTACTGCAGAAATAACCTAAAATCTGTTCTGTTTAAATAAAAAAATATGATTGTAAAACCATACAAACTTTGTCCAAGGATAATGGGAATATGCATCAGAAACTGCTTATTGGGAATGGAGCTGGATTTCGGAAGTACTGTTAGATGTATTAAAACATTCCCTTCAACTGGCAAAATCATCGGCGAGGATTAACAGAAAATGATAGAAGCTACCACTGAAGGGGGGAGTAAAGTCTTTCTTGGATATACTGTCTCATCAGCCATAAAAAGAGGATAGCCTTAATTGTGGAAATTGCTACTAGAAACCTCTTACGATGTTTGAATAGGATGGCAATTCCTCCTACAAACTTAATTTCATTGATAAGAAGTTGGATTAATAATGGGTCTCTAATCTCAATTTCCTGGCTAGAAATCTGACCTGGGAAGTCAAAAATTACTCTGGTAGCCTGGTAGTGGGACTAGGCCAGTTTTTGCAGTTCCTGGATCTGTGTCATAAAGCACGCTGGCTGATCTTCAGATATGGACACTGTAAAATCAGAGAAATGAGCACCAAGTCCCAGGTCTTGCTGATGAAAAGCCTTTCAATAATTCTGCATATAATTAGACTCTTGGAAGTGTGTTGGAATGATTATAAGGGAGACTGAGAAGTGACATTGGTTGGAGTTTTTTTGTTTGTGTGTGGGCTTTTTTGTTTGGTTTTTTTTTTTGTTGTTTATTTGTTTGTTTGTTTTAAGCCATATAGATCACATTTGGTTAGGCGCCACTTATTTTAACAGAAATATTTGTTCTTTGCTTAAGAGTGAATTGGCCATGAGCCAATGTCATGCAAACCAACAGCTATTCAGTTGGTTTGCTATTCGACTTGAGATGCAGATTCTCTTTTTAGGCACCTTGTCATTCTTGTAGGATAACAAAGCATATTGCAGACATGTAGAAATGAAACTATCTGTTCAAGAAATATCTTACTTTTTTATAGTAAGATTCTAAAAAGAACTTTTTGTTCCTGTGTGTCTCACATTGTTCTAACTATGAGACCTTCAAATTATTTGAATTGCCTTTGTAATAAAACACCAAGGTTCTGGTTCATAGCAAATTTCATTCTAGAGCAAAAATTCCTTTTGACTTTGATGAAAGTTATGTAGAACACAGAAGAGCACCATGAAAGACAAAGAGTATACTTGTCCTTTTTCTGAATAAAGTGATATTTACTTTTTGTTGTTGTTAGTTTACTCCATCATCTCTCTTTCCTTTGGAGGGTATTTATTTGCATGAATATTACTTGTTTTTGACTTCTACTGGCAAAATACCTTGTTTAGAGGAAAGAGTTTTATTTAACTTTGAAAAATCACTCATCTATTAAAAATTCTAGTTTTGACCCTTAATTTATAATTAGCAACTGCATTGCTCATAGCTTAGGAACACAAATTCAGTTAACTTGCATATATGAATTAAAGTGTAAATGAAGATTGAAATTGAAGTTCTTATGCTGGTTTTCAAAGATAACTTTTGAAAAATATATGATGTGAACTGGAGAACATGATTAAATTGGTATTTTTTTTCCCCTGTTGAGGCATACAGTTTCATAGAATCATGGAATGGCGTGGGATGGAATAAACGATGAAATCCATTATTACTTCAATAATTAAGCAGAGCTGTTCTGAAACATTGGAAGAGAAATCTGCAATGTTTTTTTCTTTTCTTGGAAATGTCGAAGTAAAAGGTTTATAGATTGACCATTTTGAAGTGCAAATGCTAAAGGAAATAACTTATTTCTTTTAATTTGCTGACATTGAAATTGCTTTTCAAAGTAGAGTTTACCTTTCAGTGTGGGGCCGCCAAGCTGTTGTGTCTCAGTTGTATTGTTACTTCCACTACTTTTGAGTTGGTGAAGCGTTTCTGATATCTTGTTACGTGAATAACTGTGGGAGTGATGTGACCTCTTATTTAGTAGATGTCTTCCACTCAGTGATTTGATCAGTTAAATGGGTCAAGCTTGTAACGTAAGCCATTTATTCAACTTACGCTGTGAGTTCGTGAACTTCAATTGGAGATCAAATAGCTTGAGAAAATCCACAGTTTTATTATATATGCCTGTCAATTTAAAAATATTGCCTGATTGGAATGATTTTTCCAGCCTCAAAGAAGTAATCTTGTGTAATGTTTTCCCCAAAATAATAAATTTTAATTTGAAAGCACTTCTTTTAATAAGGAGGATGGTGTCAGGATTCTGTATGCAAGTCTCATTTGTTATGTATTTGTGGCTTGCTTATTTTTAAAGATACTTATGCAGCCAAATAAAAAAAAAATGTAATGATGATGTCGTGATGTCATACAGTATACCCTATTACTGCAAATTTTGATGCAAATCAAATGTTTGTAAAAGAAATAGTAGGGTTTAGTAGGGTTGTTTGTGTTTTTTTTTTTTTTTTTTTTTTTTCCCCCCCCCAGTTTTTAAGAGTGCTGGGTATTCACAAGTGATGCTCAGCTGCTAAAACAGGAGCCTTAAGATAATTCTTAATGCACTTATCTTCACTTGAAAATGACATCTGAGATCACTTTTGACTTAATGACCCTCAGCTACAGTATTGATTCCTGGTCAGAATGCTGAGAATGAGAGTTATAATTTTGGAGTTCCTGATGATACATTTGTGTTGCTCCTTTCATCCCAGAGAAGCCTGTCATATGTAACAAACTATATGCTTTGTTAATTTCAGTTACAATGTTTTGGTTAACCTAAATGAAGAAGTAAATATAAACTTGTTGCATCTGATGGACAAGTTTGGTTGTTTTTGTTTTTTTGTTTTTTTTTTTTTTTGTCCCCCCAGTACGTGTCTGAATGCATTTCCCTTTGTTCATGTGTGTGTAGACATTTAGAAAATACCAGGAACATGTTTGCTAGCAAAATGGTGATAAGTAAAATAAGTTAAAAAAGAAAAAAAAACCTAACAAACATACTTGCACTGTTAAGAAATAGCTTTCTTTCTGTCTTGCTAGTGTAGAATACAAAATGATATTCACTGTAGAATTTCAGCAACTTGTTGTGTTGGAGGTAAGCATTTCTTATGATGCTATTACCCTGCAAATGTGAGTGGAACCAGAGTAGAATGGAAGACTGATGAGGAATAAAGCCAGTGATTGTAAGTGTACAGTGGCTTTCTGTTAACAGGACATATTTAATAGTCATTAATTATTTATATTTATCTTGATTCTAAATTGCCACAAATTAAATGGGAAAATTGACAAGAAGTCCCTGTTGACAGTTCTTTCTGAAGAGTGGCTCAGAAGAATGAGATATGTGAAGAAGAGACGTCAGTTTAACGCAGGAAAATTCCTTAAATTGTATGTGTGTCTGTGCATGTGTGTAAGAGCAGTTGTGCACATGCATGTAAGTGGGTTCCCACTGCCCTGAACTGCATGTAGTGACAAACCCCTTCAGTTATGTAATCATTTCAGTTTCTTGCAGTTGTCTTACAAAGAAAAACAGTGAAATACATACTTTATTATGTAAATATTTTTCTCATCTGCATTTCCCCTGGTGCAGAAGAGTTGGGGTCCTGCCACAGCCAGAGGATTCTGTTACGTGAATGACGACAGACTTGTAACAAGTCTTGCTGCAAGAATACTGGAGCAAAAGATTTAAGACCGTTGTAGGTCCAGCATGTGTGAAATTTCTTTTTGGCTGTGACTTCTCTTTGTGGAATACTATTACTTTATATCCCAAAATAGATTTTTCCAAAACAGTAGACAGCTAGGTTAAACTGACTGTCTAAACCAGATACAGGTGGTTTGGTAAGCAAACACACATCTATCTTATAAGGGTGCAGCTAACTGCCTGAAATTCTGCAGGTTTCTAATAGGCAACAGAAAGGTATTTCTTAAGATTTCTGTTTTGTTTTTTTTTTTTTTTTTTTTTTTTAATTTTAGTACCACCATTTGTTCCAGTTTTTGTGGTCCTGCCTCAAGTGAGTGGGAGAGATCATTCTGAAAACAAAGCAAGAGATCATGTAATCTCCAGACAAACTTTATTTTTGGATAAGAGAGGTAATAAGCAAGAGACGAGTCTATAGCTGAGATTCCACCCAGCTCTCTCTTGGGAAGAGAAGAAATAATCTAGGGGGGTGTTTTTTGTTTCCCAGTCCTTCATAGGTTTTGCTCATCATTTAAAGGAGCACCTCGCCTATGAAGACATGTTGAGATAGGGTTGTTCAGCCTGGAGAAGAGAAGGCTTGGGGGTGACCTTATAGCAGGCTTCCAATACCTCCTTTAAAAGCCCTACAAGAAATCTGGAGAGCAACTTTTTTGCAAGTGCATGTAGTGACTGGATAAGGGGGAATGGCTTTAAACTAAAAGAGAGTAGATCTAGATTAGATGTTACAAAGAAGTTCTTTGTTGTGAGGGTGGTGAGACAGTGGAGCAGGTTGCCCAGGGAAGTTGTGGATGCCCCATCCTTAGTATTCAAGGCCAGGTGCGATGGGGCTTTGAGCAACCTGATCTAGTGGAAGGTGTCCTTGCCCATGGCAGGAGGGGCGTGAACTAGGTGATGTTTAAGGTTCCTTCAAAGACAAACCATTCTGTGATTCTATAATTGAAGCTCTATTCAAAGTACTTCTCCCCCCACCCAACATTTCTGAAGTTCTGAAGTTAGGCTGTTTTATTAATCAATTTGGTGTTCAAAATCGCTTCCTTATCCTTCCACAGAACTCTAGGGATTTTCATATGTTTATTTTTTCAGATTTATTTCAACTATGAAATTAGACACATTTTACTTTTTCTTCAGTGATTAAGTGTAAAAATGCAATATTTTTAATGCTGTGATGGAAAGTTCATAGAATATTCAAAGAAGAGCTTGGGAGATGAATTTGCAACTTGACACATATGCAACATGCAATTCTAAAGCATTTTAAATGGCTTCCTTTTGGGGGGGGAAGGAGGACGTCTTTCTTGTTTTGGTACAAATCTATTCATAAAATATTCATGCTTATTATTTTTTATATTCAGCTTTTATTGGTTTACATTTGTCAGCATTAAATTTCAGTTTCTGCTTGTCAACCTAGTTACAGAAAAAGTCAGAATTCATTTAAACTTGACTTACTACTTGCTAAGTGTGCAGTTTTCCATTGAATATTGTATTATCAGCAAATTTAACAATCTAGGTCATTTGTAACAATTAAAAACAAGCAGAAATCTTAACAGAGATGACCCTAGTAAAACCCCACAAGATATTTCTATGTTCAGCACTTCCATGTGTGAATGCAGTGACTTCTTATAGTCTCAGACACATTACAAAACACCTTGAGAAACTGGACCTGATTTCTGTGCATAAAGATAGCAGAATTCAGATTCTGATTTTTTAATTATTCTGTACCCAATGCAATCTTGAGTTTCTTCATTTTAAGATGTGAATTATTTAACAACTGAAAGATGTATTTTTAAATGTTTTTTAAAATTACAGATTGAGAGATCAGGTATTATAGAAACACATTTCATTTTTTGTTTTATTTTTCTGAATCATTAACTAAATTGGAGACTTACAGTTTGTTCATCAGCATCCTTCAGACTTTCATGCACCTGAATAACTAGAATTGAGTATTTAAGCCAGTCACAAAAGAGGTGGTATAGTACACAGAAAAGCAGGATGACTTAAACTGAAGCCCTGTTTGGTGGGGTTTTTTTGGTCTTACAGCTTTCAGATTATGTTTTCATCTTATGTATGAGATTTTTTAAGTGTACATATTTTTTATTAAGGTTTCTTTTCCTATTCTTATATACTTCAACTGCTATAAATCTATAATATATAGAGTATGCTTTTAGCATACTTTTAACCCATATAAAATATATGTAATAGTATACTATTAATACAACAGAATTTTTTTTGTATATATCCCTCCAGGTCTCGACTTATAAATTACACTGGGCTTGTCTTAATGTTTGACATTCTGTAGCATCAAACTGCATACTTGTAAGAAAAAAATTGTGTTATGTTCAAACTATTGATTACTCAGCCAACAGTGCATTATATGGAAACCAAATACACATCAAAATCTTACCCAAACTTTGTTTAAAGTTACTGGCATAGTTTGCTGCGTGGGGCACATTTGTGTTGTATGTTTGGCTACTTAGAGTTTTTCCTTTTTTTTTGTTATGGGTACTTAAGTATAATCTCTCAGGAAATTTATTTTTTATTTATTTTAATTTAGTTCCGTAGTTTCTAATCTTTGCTTTTTTCTTGCCCCCTTATTAGAAGAGTAGTATGTCACCACCTTTTGTACCCCAGAAACATTACATACATGCTAACAAAGCTTTCTTCCTTAATCAGATACGTTGTGCCTATCCTTAGCAGTGATATAATGGTTTAAGGATTATAATTTGCCACATAATCTCCACTGAGATCACTAACTTTGTTTAAATGCTGCTTTTTTTTTTTTTGTCTCCCTTTTCTTTTTCCTTTTTTTATGAACATGCCTTGAGACAATGGCAAATACTGAATATTAAAGCATCTGACTATGACTGTCCCTGTTTGGCCTTTGGTTTCAGGCAGTGTGGATGTTCTGAGCTGTGTGAGATAATGTCTCATTTGAGAAGAAGTAATTTTCTGGGTATTGATGGAAGAATTGAGGAGGAAGGAGTATTGCATTGCAGCTGCTGAGCTTTAGTGCTGTCGCTTGTGCTGAGACTGTGTTGACAGGGATTATTCCCTTGTGTGAGGAGCTAACACACTGGTTTGTTTTTGTCCAAGAAGCTAGATTCAAGTGGAAGGGAACAGTGAAACTCTTCCCACTCTCTCAAGATGTCTATTGTTAGCACAAAGTCTGTTCTGTATTAACAGCAGAATGACTCTAAACCCTAGTAGAGGCAGAAGGTAGAAAATGATTAAATTTGGGCTAAATTTAAAGTGTGGTGTTTCATTTTAAAAAATTCAGGGTTGATTTGTACACTTGAAATGGTGCCAGAAAAGAAGGGGTGAGTGTTTTCCCCCTTTAATATATTGGCATGCCCATTATGTAGAGAGAGGCTAAAGCTCTGGCAATTTTAAAAATAAGACTCTGGAATGTCAGCATCAGCTTCTCCAATGGAGTAGGTTTATTGATGTACAGTTTTACTGAGCAGCAGAGATAGTGCTGTCTAAAAAAAAATAATAATTCCACAGATCGTGGAAGCATGCAAAATCTGTCATTAAATTATTGTACAGAAGTATTTCTATAGTATTTCAGCAATAAAGAACCTAAATTTGATGCATCTTTCCTTTAATAAAGTCATAGTCATATCTAGCTCTCTTTTTCAAACAAGATCTGTCTAATGAAGTGTAAAAAAAATTTCATTTGGCCCACTCTTAATGTAGGATAGTGAACAGATTCTGTCTAATTACGATACTGCATTCACTGTACAATGTTAGCTGCTTTTGTTTAAAATCCTGTAGTTGCAAGGAACAGAATTTAAAATGCTATGTGAAACTCCTTTTTTGATATATATGTTCATATATTTTTATGACAGGTAAGAGTGGGTAGTCCCAAGCGCTGCAGAAGTTTAGTTAAGCTTCAGTTAAATAAGTGTTTTAGTACACTTGACAAAATTGTCATAATGTATAATCAGTGCTTGTCAAGTATTTACCATGAAAATTGTATCTTCTCAGAAAATTGTAATTGAGTTATGAAAATTCCCTTTTTTCTATAGGAAAACAAATTAGAAAAAGAAACCCCAAACTTTCCAGGAAAAATGAGCAAACAACGATGACAAAAATCCTCCAACTGACTGAGGTTGTAAAGTTGCTTAGGTGCTCTGTGGGAATTACAGTGGGAACATTTCAGATCTCTGTTATTTTTTGTAAGGTGTATTCTTCAGCTCTGTTTATTTTCCAGGACTGAAAAAAATGAAAACATGCCCCTGAAGAACCCAGATGACTTGACTGTATATGAGAATATGCCTTAATTCGCTTTCAGCATTTGTATTAAAGCCCATCTTGTTATTTTTATGAACACTGTGGGAGAAAGATACAGAAAACAGGAAACTGGCCACTATTCTAGTTTTCTGCAAATCTGTAGAAAAGCTGGAGAAAAATACTGATCAAGCTATTGTTTGCCGAGAAAAACAGACAAGAAGTTCTGTTGTCTTACTTAGTAGTAAATTGTACATTTGTGCATTTTTTTCCATTTCTGTCTATCTATCAAGCTTTTGTCAGAGTGAAGTAAATAAGAAAATCTCTTACAGCTGTGGAACACAGGGCCTTGCAAAACTGTGCTGTACTCATTTTGGCACTGTTTCGTAGTGTATCACGCCAGTTGTTTTTAGACATGATTTCTACAGCTTTGGTGGCAGTACAATTGTTTTGAAGAAAAGAGTCAATCTGCAAGTTTTCTTTTTCCAGGGAACATGTCACATTTCTTTGATGTCTTATTTGTCCAGAATAAGAAAAAAACATGACAAACTTGAAGTATTTGGGATAATAAGGATAAGATGTCAGTCTTCAGTGAGTGTAAGGTAGTCTGCAAGACAGAAACCATTGGCTTTTTTTAGTCTCCCTGTTGCATTGTTTCCATGTGGCTCATTAATTTTTAAGCATCATTTTCAGCTCCAAAATTAGAAAGCTTTATTTTCATTTTTAGAAGTTAGCAGTGGAAGAAGAGGTTTTGAGGAAACTGGATCACATGTTGGCCTTCAGCAGGCTAAAGAACTATTCAAACCATCTAATGGATGGAGATACGGCATAGAGCTTTTCACCAACTGCGCATCAAAAAGATGTATGGAAGGTTCTAAAGAAAATAAGAATAAATCCTCTAGCACTTGCAGTTACTATTGTTAAATCATTCACATCCCTTTTTCTCGACAGTGAAAATTCTTATGAGATATCATTAGACTGTTACAACTTATAATGGAAAAATCAATTCAGTAAGAAAATTAAATTTTACTGAGAGCCTTTAGGCAAAATGCAATGTGAAAATGCATTTTAGCTTCCCTTGTGGTTCAGAGGAAAAGGAAGAAATGGAATCTAGGTTAGCTGTCAGCAGACAACAGTTTTTAGAAGCCAGCAAAGCAGCTTGTGAACTAAACTCTTGCTTAATGTATTTCTTCCCTGATTACTTAATAATGTAAAAATAACCACCTTAATCTGGTCATTTGAAAGGTCAGAAGTCTCTTTTACCCTTTTTAAAAACCAGTCTTTGGTCAAAATCAATGAGTAGATTCATCTTCCCAGGAAGAGGATTTAACAGAAGGAAAACTGATTCGTCTGCTAAGGTATACAGCAATGACATCTGGACCCCTGGAGAGAGAATCAGAGTAGCTAAAGTGGAATGAGGTGATTGTGGTGTAATCAAAAAGGAGTCGATCAAAGCTGCCTATGAGCTCTTGTGGAGAAGTGGCGTATATACTACATTTGGTGTGCTTTGTAATCTCTGTAAGTGGTCACTGTCTCTTGCTGGCAGACAGATATAGCAAACACAAACTGACAAATGTGGCAATTAGATTTAAAACGTATAAAAAAAAATAAAATCCCTGAAGTCTGTATTTTATTTTGTTTATGAAGATTTCATTGGTAAAATTATAGCAATCAGTCAAGATTAGAAGATGGGAGTGGTCTTCTGTGTCATTAGAACAAATACATTCAAATTCTAAGTTAGAGAATTCTATTTTTTGCTATTTAAAATGGATGAGTCATTCATAAGTTGTACTTAGAGAATTGGAAGAGACCTTTAAAGGTCATCTAGCACACCCTTCCCTGCAACGAGCACGGACATATTCAGCTAGATCAAGTAGCCCAGAACAACATCTAGCATTGTCTTGAATGTCTCTGGAGATGGCGCATGATTAAGATTAATTTGTTTTAGGAATATCGTTTAAAGCTAAGGGTTTAAACCTTAGCAGCTGGTTGCTTTACATATACAACTTATTTGGCCTTCTAGGTAATAGCTGTACTGTCTAGGAGAGGATTTACACATACCTCTACATACCCATTATGTTTACATGAAAGTAATGTGTGCATATGTTTATATAATATGTATATGAATAATATATTTGGAAAATATATAATTTTGTATGCACACAGACTCTAAAAACTGTAAATGAAACATCTTACTGGAACTTTGATTTCTGATGGTCAAGCTGAAATACATTGCTTTGCTTTGGCAAAGCCTAATATGACCTTACATAGATGTAGTTTTTTTGCTTTTAACAGAACTATGACCAAAAAAAACCCCCAAAAATCAAAACCAACAACCACCCCACAAAAAAACCCAACAAACCAAAACCCCTGCAACCAACTAAAAAAACCCCAGCAACCCAACAACCAACCCACAACAAAAAACTCACGGTGTTATTACTGGTAGCTTAAAACATCGTATTTCTTTGGAGGATCGAAAATAGAAAGCTCATTAATACACTTGTGTAGGTTTAAAACACTGAATATTCTTGATAATTCTGATAGTTGGTAGGGTGTCTTGTGCCTAGCTTTTGAGGAATTTCTTGTACCTTCTTTAATTTATTTCAATCTGCAAGTAAAGACTCAAGTGTAGGGGGTTTTTTGTGTATGTTAATTAACTTCTTCCAGACATTTTGTCATATAACAACGTGTACTAAAGTCTCTCAAATCTCCTTCGTGTAGTACATGGAAGAAAAACAGTTAGCAACCTCAAAAGACTAGGACTAGGTGTTCTGTTATGCTGCACATTAAAGTCCAAAACTATTTAGAGCATGAAGGCACCAGGAAAGAGGCTATTTAGAAACCAGAATCTCATTTATGCAGAATACTTAGCAGTGGTTGTCCAGATTCTGTGCAAGCCCTAGTATGACAGGCTGAGCAGTTGACCTTCTTGCCAAAGAAAAGAAAATGGGTAATGGAGATAAGAAAAATCTAATGAACGGTGGATTTTGCCAGATGTATTCAAAGTCTTACTTGTGCTTTTTATGACAAAAGAACGTCATGCACGTGTGCTGTGAACAGCACACACAGAACACAATTTTTTCTAGTTTAAATTTAAAGGCAAATGTATTATCTTTACTATCAACCAGAAGTAGTCTCTATAATTATAATCAACTTTCTTCTTAGGGAAGAACATGTGTTTTGGAAAGCTTTCATGTATGATTTCTGCTTTCATCTAGAAATGTGAATCAGTTTCCCTGAAATATTTATGTGTCCCACTGCAGTTATCTTCCCATAGTTATTCTTTATTAGTTGTTGCTTCAGTAAATGAATGACATCCTTACTCTGCTTCGCAGACCTTTACCTGGGTAATATATAGCTGTATTTTATTAAAAAAACAAATAAAATCAAGCCTGGTGCTCGTTTGTCTGACCTCAGTGGCAGTGTGGTGGAGATGGCTATTTCTGTATTTACAATTTACTGTAGCTTCTCTGCTAAGGGGATGTGAGAAAAGGTACACAGATGAAGGCCTAGGATCAACATGTGGCTGATTCTGTAGTCCCTGAGGTACTGAGGTCTTCTGTAAGCAAGCCATGCAGAATTTAGCTGAAGAATCTTCTCTGTAACAGATTTTGGCAAGGGAAGAGGCAAACTGGTCTGTTAAGATGTATTTGTAACTAGGCCTAATTTCATTTAGAATCATAGAATCATAGAATAGTTACGGTTGGAAAGGACCTTAAGATCATCTACTTCAACCCCCCTGACATGGGCAGGGACACTTTGCACTAGACCATGCCACCCAAGGCTCTGTCCAGCCTGGCCTTGAACACCGTCAAGGGTGGAGCGTTCACAGCTATCTTGGGCAACCCATTCCAGTGCCTCACCACCCTTACAGTAAAGAACTTCTTCCTTATATCCAATCTAAACTTCCCC
>WYDI02035835.1:0-12173 GCA_009867235.2 Psittacus erithacus | reverse complement strand
GCAGCAGTGGTTTGTGTTATACCTTAGTTAGTGGACTGTTCTTATCTCAACCTGTGGGAGTTACATTCTTTTGATTCACCTCCCCATCCCTCTGGGAGTGGGGAGGGGAAAGGGGTGGGGGAGAGCACAAGCAGCTGTGTGGTTCTGATTTACCAGCTGGGCTTAAACCATTACAATTTTATAAAATAAGAAAACTACGCTGCTAGTCTTGGTCTTGTTTAAACTGTAATGGAGCCAAAACAGGAATAGTTCTCTAAACATCTGCACTCTTGGAAACTGGTCAAAAGTAAATACCTCCCCCACACATATATGGTCATACCAAAAGGACCCCAAAGTGTTTTAAGAAATTAAAGGTCTACATTTTTCACTTATAAATATATCCCTAATGCAAACACATGCTTACAACCATCTAGGAATTATAACATAATGAGATCATTATTTCTAATGGAAATCTGTTTAGTCTGTACTAATAAATATGCAACTAATTACTTTTCCTTCTAAAAATGTTCTTTACAACTCAAAAATGCAAAGCAGACCATAATTTGTTAGCTCTATATTTTCCTTTCTTTAGCAATTGCTTCAATGAATGTAATGGAATAAGTCAATTCAGAATTATTACTCCACATATATGACGAATCAGGGCCACCTTAAACACAGGTAACCACCATGCATACATGTGAAAAGGATTTTATTCACTTTCACAGATCAATCACAGATGTACAGAGAGCTTTCCATTACACATACCACATACAGAATCATAGAATCGTAGAGTGGGTTAGAAAATAGGGGTGGAAAGGACCTTAAGATCATCTAGTTCCAACACCTGCCACAGGCAGGGACACCTCACACTAGACCATGTTGCCGAAAGCTCTGTCCAGCCTGGCCTTTAATACTGTCAGGGACGGAGGACTGACAACTTCTTTGGGCAACCCATTCCAGTGCCTCACCACCTTCACAGTAAAGAACTTCTTTATATCAAACCTGAACTTCCCCAGTTGAAGTTTAAGCCCATTGCCCCTTGTCCTATTGCTAAAGTCCTTGGTGAAAAATCCCCCTCTGGCATTCTTTTAGGCCCCCTTCACATACCAGAAGGCTGGTATGAGGTCTCCACGCAGCCTTCTCTTCTCCAGGCTGAACAGCCCCAACTTCCTTAGCCTATCTTCATACAGGAGGTGCTCCAGCCCCCTGATCATCCTCGTGGCTCTCCTCTGGATTTGCTTCAACAGCTCCATGTTCTTCTTATGTTGAGGACACCAGAACTGTACACAGTGCTCCAAGTGTGGTCTCACGAGAGCAGAGTAGAGGGGCACGATCATTTCCTTGGACCTGCTGGTCATGCTCCTTTTGATGCAGCCCAGGATACGGTTGGCTTTCTGGGCTGCGAACTCACACTGAAGCTGGCTCATGTTCATTTTCTCATCCACCAACACCCCCAAGTCCTTCTGCGCACGGCTGTTCTGAATCTCTTCTCTGCCCAACCTGTAGCTGTGACTGGGATTGCTCTGACACAGGTATAGGACCTTGCACTTGGTATGGTTAAACTTCATAAGGTTGGCATCTGTCCGCCCCACAAGTGTGTCAAGGTCCTTCTGGATGGCATTCCTTCTCTTCAGTATATCAATTGAACCACGCAGCTTGGTGTCATCCGCAAACTTGCCGAGGACGCACTCAATCCCACTGTCTATGTCACCAACAAAGATGTTAAATAGGATCAGTCGCAACACCGATCCCTGAGGGACACCACTCGTTACTGGTCTCCAGCTGGACATTGAGCCATTGACCACAACTCTCTGCATGCTGCCATCCAGACAATTCTTAATCCACCAAGTGGTGTATCCAGCAATTTAATGTCTCTCCAATTTAGAGACAAGGACATCATGAGCAACAGTGCCGAACACTCTGTGCAAGTTCAGGTAGATGACATTAACTGCTTTGCCCCATCCATCAGTTCTATAGCCCCATCATAGAAGGCCACCAAAGTGGTCAGGCAGGATTTCCCTTTAGTGAAGCCATGTTGGTTGTCACCAATCAGCTCATTGTTTTTCATGTGCCTTAGCATGCTTTTCAGAAAAATCTGCTCCAAGATTTTGCCAGGCACAAAGATGAGACTGACTGGTCTGTAGTTCTTCAGGTCTTCCATTTTCTCCTTTTTGAAAATGGGGGCTATATTTCCCTTTTCCCAGTCATAACAGCTTCCCCTCTGAGTAGGCCCATACCTGGCGGATGCGTTGAATAGCTGCAGCTTGTGGGAAAAGTAACTGCAACTTTCTTATAAACTTCACCAAACAGCAGGGCTTCTAGACATAACAACATGAAAAAACACCCTGATTCATCTTTAAATCAACTTTCCTGCTTTGTACTTGAATCCAAAGCAACAAACTAGCTTAACTGTTAAGTATATTGAGAAGAAAATGAGAAGAGCAAAACTTTTAGTCCTTAAAGGCAAGAACTAATAATCTGTAAATTATAAACCGAGAGGGACAGATAGATAGAAACTGACTCTTAAGTGAATAGATCTAGTTTATTTCAGCAGCTTTGCCTTTTTAAAGGCAAATCTTTTTGTGTAAATAAGATTGCTTGCATTAGGATGGCTTTTCAAAGGAACCTAAATAGCACAGGGATACAAAACCTACTGGGTAAGATAAATTAATGTTTCTTTCTATTGCAAGGACAGTTTGCAGTCTTTCAGTGTAAATAAGCATAAAATCCTTAATCTTTCAGTGGCAGAAAGAGTAGGTTAAATTCCTTTAAAAATTTAAACTAGAATTCTCAAGAAGAGAACATAGCATAAATAATAACAGGTTTCTTTATCAGAGCTCTTTCATACACAAGATGCTTGGAATCCTATACCAGAAAAGGTCTGCAGTTCTGTACACCATCCTTTTATAACACTGGCATCAACTTCCCATTTAGAATTACTCTGATCTTATTTAAAATGAAAGAGAATACAGAAATAAGTGCCATGTAATCCAACTCTAATGATCTTTTCATCATCAGTTAGCTTTGAGAATAAATTACTCTCTTAACCAAGAAATTATAGACAACCATACAAAACTGCTCAGACTCTGGCACTAGAAATCTTTATCATACAGTTATGCAGAAATATTGTATTTAATTAGCCTCAATTTAGATGGTTGTTGCCACAGTTCAAATTAAAAAAGGCAAAGGGATGTTGATAAGTCCATCTGCTATCACAGCTTTTTAAAGACGGACAGGTTTTGCTTCATATTTATGTTCAAAAGGTAAAAGCCACACAGAACTGAAACAACTCTTTGATTGTCAGTTTAGCTGAACAGAAGAGAAAATGAGTGGCATAGTATAAGTGGAGATCTTGGGTGAACTAAGAAATAAAACCAAATAATTTTGTCTAAAAACTAATCAATACATGAGGTTTGACACAAAGGTCATTTTAGAGACATTAAATGTGTCACAGCCACATCTATATTCCTGTCAGATTACTGTGACAACAGAATTTTATTTCCTTTCTTTTAGGGAGTATAATTTAAAGAAGAGTGCCTGCAACCAAATTAACTCTTTTTTATCTTCTGCAATTTCATCACAGATTTTCAACACATTTATAAACATATATTAAGACGACAAGCAGAATTTTGAATCAGGTACTTGAAAACATAATTCAGGTAAGCTGATTGTATATTTGAAAGTGTCTTTAATGAAAAAACATTTAGCAAAAGAAAGACATGGTGATAGCAACCCAAAGACAGGCGAGTGGTGTAATTTTCAACCTAAATTATTCCATGATTCTAAGGCTACAGCCCTGAAGCTGAGCAATTAAATTTGGAGGGCTGAAAGGAATGGGGCGTGGACACTGATACCTGGATCAAGAATCATGTGCACATTTTTAAATGTTCTCGACAAGAGTTTCCTGCAGCTCACAGATACAATTATCCATAAAATCCTGGGAGAGGGCAAGAAGCCTAAAACCATAGAGTCTTTTTCAAGAGAGAGGGATAAAAGCAGTGTCCTGGAAGAAATTTGACTGGATTATCACATTTGTGTTTCTTACACCAAGAGGCTGACTATGCATCACAATTTCATGTTCTGTAACCATTGGATACACAGTGCATTCAGATTTTGTACAGTTATGCAAGATATTTGGCTTTATTATAATGACTCCTTAAATTGTTGATGCAAGCCAGTGATGTGTTAACTTATGCACATAAAAATGGTGCATGAGACAAATGTAGAGCCTGTGAGAAGACTCTGCCATGCCCTAGGACAATGACATAACAACAGGCAGGTTCCTCAGTGAAGAATGCAGAATAGCCTGTATTCTTGTTGTCCTCCTCTTCATGAGCATAGCTGATGTTCGGCTCCTAAAGTAAAATTTGTCATCTCAATTATGCTTCATCTCTTTTCACAGATGACCCGCTACTTATGCTACTGAATTGCTCTATGTTTTTAAAGGCTGTCAATATGTTGAGCACTGAAGCCCAGGCTATACAGAGTATTCTACTGCTATGCAAAATCCACATTCCTAATAGGTGCAAAGACTGCATTTATTCAAAGTGGAATACATTTTCCAAATCAAGTGTAAATATCAGCTTTACATTTTTATTTCATTTTACTGGTTAGTTCAGAGAATGACAGTTTACAGACTACGTAAATTAGGCCTAAACAAATTTTCTAGTTCAGAATAATTACTAATGAATTATAAAATCTGTGCTGTAGCAATATGAAGAAATAGCAATGAAAGAAATAAAAATATTAATGTGATGGTTACTATTGCACAAGCATGCTTTAGTAAGACTAATGCTAGGGGGCATGTCAATTCTTTTTATGGTGAAAAGTAGTGCAAGCAATCTTAGAAGCAATCTAAGTTTTACTAATTTGAGCACCAAAACCTCCTTTTTTTTTTTTTTTTTTTTTTCATAAATCTGCTCATTCTAATTGAAGAGGATTCACAGTGTCCTTTCAGAACCATCATTGCTTCTAGTTTAAATCATTCAGAGGCTAGCAGTCAGAAGATTTGAATTTATGGCAATTGAGAAGATCTCTTATCTCATGGGAGTTGAAGACTGAAGCTGAAATCTGCCACGCATTTCACTCTGAAGTTTCTTGTTAAGAAAATACGCAAATAGTGCCATTGTGGCCTTATTAGCAATTTACTCTTGAATTCCCAGAATTAAAGATTCATTTATCAAGGTACTGCACAGTCAGAAAAGTTCAACTGGACAGAGCCGTGAACAACATGGTGACTTTGCTTTGAGCACAAGGAGGTTGGATTAGGCAATCTCCGAAGCCCCCTCAGAAATGGAAATATTCTGATTTTTACTTCAACTGCATTTCACCTTCAATGAAATAGAAATACTCTTTGCCTATAATAGAATGAGAAGAAAGAGACTCACCCATATCTCTCTAATAAATTGACTAGTCTGGGGAAACATGTTGCCTAATAATAGCTCTGGGAAACTGTTGTAAACAAAGAAACACTGAAAGGCTGCTTGCATTTAAATAGAGATGAGAATGAATGTTGTACTGAAATGGTTTTCTGAGAACAAAGTTCCTTAAAAACCAATAACAACCAAACAGAAATTCAACCAATATTTTATTAGTATATTTGTAGAATCACAGAATGGTTTGGGTTGGAAAGGACCTTAAGATCATCTGTTTCCAGCCCCCTGCCGTGAGAAGGGATACCTCACACTAGACCATGTCACCCAAGACTCAGTTCAGCTTGGTCTTGAACACTGTTCTATGCTCACAAGCACCTTAATGATAATAATAAAGAAAAATACAAAGAATTTATAATCATGTTATCACTGATTCCAGACTGCTGTCATCTGTGGAGTCTTCAAAATTATCTTTTTAACAATGCCATATACATACATATTGCCTTTTTCAAGAACTTATATAAAATGAAAGCAATGGTTCTACAACTATATGGAAAATTAATTCCATTCCCTGTGAGATTCTTCCATTCTCTTCAATGATATTCTTTTGCTAGAAAACTTGTGAATTTGGTTTTGTCCCATTTTGGAATATAATAGTAGAAAAGAATTGTCATTTGTTATTTTAATTCTTCAGTTATATTTGTAAATGGAAATAAACTCACAAATAGAAAATTAAACAATTAGAAGGACTTAGAATACTTGCCTTCTACAGTGAAGCATGGTCTTTAATAAAGAAGGCCCATCGCGCCTCTGCAATATTCTGGTTTTTACCACAAGCAGTAAGATTCATCAAAGAAAAAGTAAGGAGCTGAACTTTCTAATGTCAAGCAGATAGAGCTGTAGCTTCATGCAGAAACGTGGGCACACATTTGGAGTGCAAATTGATTATAAAAGGAGAACGTTCTTCAAATGTTTGGCATTACTTTTGCTGCTCTGTCCTTTCACTTGTGTGAAATATTGGTGGGACTTTATGTTTCTTGAAAATATAAATGCATAGCAAATGTTCTCAGAATATCAAGACTTAAAATACATGCAAATGTAATTATGTCCCTTTCCAACTATCATGTTCAATGTAAAGAGCTTTTAGTGGAGGTAGCTTGCATGTCTTGGATAACTTGGATAACTATGTGTATTCTTTATATAAAAAGCTGAGACCCGTGCTGTGCAGCAGCCTCAGGCTTTCCATAACATGGTCTTTTATTAAAATAGTATGTAGTACAGAACTAGAATTGTTACTTTTATTTCACTAAATTCTTCATTTTTAGCTTGTCTAGCTGTTGGCAAAGGTTTTGTGGTTGCATTCTTTTTTTCGGTTCCAGATAAGATTATATCTGAAAATAGAATCTGGAGGCCTTTAAAAAGTTTTCATTCTCTGGTCCCTAGGGACATTTTTTTTTTTATCTGATACTGCAGACTTTGTCCTCTGATATGTTAAAGACCAATGTACTTGAAATAAATGGGCAAATAAATAGATTGCTATTACATTTATGTCAGTTTACCTACAATGGCTTCACTGTTTCTTTCAATGTTAGGAACAGTAAAATTAATCTAGAAAATTAAATATTAATATAACAGCTGAGCAGTTTCTGGTATTGGCGTGTAAATCCTGAAAGTAATATTAGTAGTATTTAACAAAATAATACATAAAATACACATGGAGGGTTAGACTGCAAAACAAGAATATCAAGTGCTGAGGCACACACCTGCTGAAACAAAGCCTGGCAGAATTCAGGGATTACAGAAGACATGATAGTGCAATCATGACCATATCTTCTCACACTTAAAAAGCAAAACGCAGCAAGTCAGATACATTTGCCATGAGGCAGTAAATGCTGTGGTGAATGGCGTACCTCTCATAAACAACAGAAAACTCCAAGTCCACCCGAATCAAACAGCAACCTGCTCTGTTTGGACATAAAACTGAACATGCAAACATGAAGGATTTTTTCTCAAAAGAATTGGAATAGTGGCAGTAACATGCATTTCTTACATGGTACATTTAACCAGCAGTTCTCAAAACTTTCCAAAGAATATAGATATCAGAATCACAATTTTATTACTGGTAAAGCTCAGTCAGAGAGAAGTAGTGATTTTCATAAAACTGTTGAGCAATCTGAGGCATAAATGGGAACAAAACTGAGATCTTACTCATCCTGGTGCATTGCTTCCCTTATAGCTATTCTTTAAAACCAGCATGTTACAAAAACAACAAGGTATTTATTGAAATAAAGCAGCAATCTGTCTTTATTCATGTGTGTTGTATTCCAGTATAATGTTTCAGCTAACATACTATGAAGGAGCTTAAATACTAAAAAAGTAGAAATAAGCTAAGAAAATAGTGGTATGTTAAAACACAGAATCATAGAACAGTTAGGGTTGGAAAGGACCTTAAGATCACCTAGTTCCAACCCCCCTGCCATGGGCAGGGACACCTCTCACTAGACCATGCCACCCAAGGCTCTGTGTAAATACTTAGGCAGTTCTATCAAGGTCATGAGAACTATTAAGTCTGCGACTTGAATAATTTCCTAAACTTACTGCATAACTTTATTTAAATAGCTCTTTAGATTATTCGCATATGGATAAATTAAATTGTTGCAAATGTGCATCAAATATTAAATACATTAATATGAAAGCTTTACCTCCAATTACATGTCTCTGTCACAGCTAGGTTCATACTGTTTTAAGTACACCAATGAATAATGCAAAACAATAGCCAGCATAATCCGTAAGGATGTCTTCATGCAAGGTTTGCTAAATGCCAACTGACCTTAGGTGCCCAGAAACTTTCAGTGTCTTTAGATGTTGATATTTCTGCATAAAATATTTTCCAGAGTTCTGAGGTGAAACTGCTTAGCAGTAGGGATTTGTAAAGAAACCCTCAAACCACTTGAAATACACCCAATTTCAGATCTCATTTTATAACCCAAATCAGAAGTGAAGTTCTCTGAGTCTCTACTGAACACCGGCTTAATGTGAAACTTATTTTCCCCTACTGTTCTGCAATGTCATTAAATCTAGGATGCAAAGCTATGCATTGTACAAATCAAATAGTATTGTAAAGTCCTATTCCTACAGGTAGCTTGCCATAACAGAATTTAGAAACACAAGATAATTCAATTTGAAGGAAAACACTTGCAAAGAATACATATTGCTGTGTTCTAAATTAGTCAGAAACCTTTAGAGAAAATCATCTGAACACTTTTGTTGAATCATACCTTGAAAGCATTTAATACATGTATTCAAAAAAACCAATTTAGGCTTTATTATGTCATATTCAAAAAAGATGCATCAAAATCATTAAAATGACCAGAGCAATGCATGTTATATTATGCATATATATATATATGCCTGAAATTGCATGCCTGCATATATGAATGCACTGTGCACGTAGATCACAAGTTGTTAGGATTTCCACATCAGAGGTGTTAGGAAAATTTCAACTCTTTGGTATATATAAACCAGAATCAGATGGCAGTTGTAAGTGTATATAAAACAAGTTATACAAGGTATAACTGATGTGTTTTTTCAAATGTTTTCCTACATTTTTTAGCCTTGTGTCTCTATTATTTTTCTAATCATATGTAATAATATTCTCAGTCATAAAGGCATTATATTCTTTAAACTATTGTAGTTTCACATAAATGGTATGCATATTCAGTTAAAAATACATTAGTTTTATATTATATGAAGTAATTTTACATTTAAAAATGTTCAAGTTTTGAAGCATATTTGAAGTAGCATTGTTTTACCACAGAATATAAACCAGATTAGAAAAATTCAAACTCATACTGATGGACTCTTTTCCTAGGATGCTCACATGAGGCTTCAATGGAAAAGTCCCTGTAGATAGATTACAGATTAATTTGGGGTTACACACTATGGTGTCACTTGTTTTATTTGTCAAATTCAATACAACAATTTTTATGTTAAGTGAAGCAGAGGTTTAGCAAACAAAAGCTATCCAAAATCTACCCAAACCTGCAAAATCCTTAAAACTAACTAGATTTGCAAGCAGTGTTTGGATTAGGTAGATGAACTGAGCTGAAGATATTTCAGCAAAATACCAAAAAAGCAAGAGAAAAATCGGAGTTTTTTTCTAATTTAACAAATTTTACAATCAAAACTGAGGTTGCAAGTAAGACGGACCTCAGTTGATCTCTTCCAAGAAGGCCATCATGGCTGAAAACACCTTATTTCTACTTCCCTGCCTTTAGGTAATGCAGTACTGATGAACTTGGTACCAAGAGACATGGATGGTGTAAGTGAAAACATTAAAAGAACCCTGTTAGTAATACATAACTGGAGTCAGAGCTACTAACTGAATCAATCAAGGAATCAATAGAGCCAGAAAGCATTTCAGCAAGATGAGTTGGTTCTCTAATTCCCTGGTCTTCCTTTTAGCTAGCAGTGGCTTCTCCCTCTTGCTTTCACTGTTTTAATTTTATTTTTTTTTATTTACAAATTATCACTTCTTATCTAAGTGTGAAGCAAAAAAAAAAAAAATTACACATGATACTATAAAAAAATCATAAATGACGGTACCCCACAGATGGGATTAGAGCTGTTGCGCGTTGTCTGGAGAAGAAAGCAAATGTAAGTGAAAGGGTTGGGTGGCACAGTGGTAGGGCTGCCACTGGCTTTGCAACTAATTAAGAGCTGTGAAATAAGGTGATTCTACAAGCACAGAATGAAGACAGGGAAGCATGTGAATGATTTTTCTGAAATAAAAACCAAAAAACAACCCACCAAACCAAACAAGAATTACTCGAAACCAACTCAGGTAGTTTTTCAAAGCACAGTTCAAGTTGAGAGGTGAGAGAAAAAGCAAGTATATATTAACTGCTTATTATAGACTGAGGGAAATTTCAGAGTGAGTTAGGCTGGAAACATCTGTCCTCTTCTGGCTACAAATATGCTGCTGAAAAGAATATCATCCCCAGCTGCTTGTTACAGTCTCTCTGCTGGAATTTACTGCATCCTCATTACTGGCAGCTGAACTCATTGCTTAATCACACCTTTACATTCTGTTTTAACCAACTTACTCTAATAGGACTGATATGAATTAGTCTATGACTGGAAAAGGAGCTCAGCCAGCCTATTTAAGACACCACAGCCCTCTGGTAGGAGTAACAATCATGAGCAGAGTGGGGTGCGAATCTATTTGGCCGGCTCAACTCCTGCTGAAAGAGGGCACACAGATCTACCACAGCTTGTAAGTAACCTGTGGAAATTACTTGTATGAGTCAGAAATATAAAAGAGAAGAAAGCACTTTGAGTTCCCAGTGTGAGTCAGTTCAAACTGGCGATGAAGCAGTATCAGAAGTGGTTTAAGCAGAACATTAAACTGAAGATTCTGAGGGGGATTAAGATGCCACTGAAACAGGGTGCCTGAATTTATAATGATTGCTGCAATCACTTCTGGCATGTAAGTAAATGTTGCTGCAACTACATAGTATTCTGATACTATTAGATGTTAGTTTATCTTTACAACTTGCACTAAAGGTACTAAGTTTCTAATAGATAAAATACTATCTTTTTTTAAATGTATACACATAATATTTAATAAATTATTACTAATTTCAGGTAATATTCCATTTATTCTTATTTTAAAAAGCTGAAAATAAAATCCGTAAACACTAAGAGATAACCGAAAGTTACTGTGTGTTCTCCTGGAGAGGGTGAAATAGAAACAAAGTAGTTTTGCCAGCATTAGGGTAGTTTTTAATTAAATCTTGCACAGTACTGAGTGGTTGACCCTATATTGCCTTTATTTTATGCAAGCTTTTTGAGATTTGAAGATTGTAACTTAAAAATTGGGGATTTTTCATGAATTTCAGTACCTTTAATTTCTGGCGCTCTGAATTTGTTTTCATATTGACTTACATGACTACATCAGGTCTGGAAAGCACTATATAAAACACTGATATATATATAGGAAGCCTTTACTGGTTTTTGTTTTAAATTCATAGATGTATCTAGCAAGCCCATTGATTTAAATTCAAACATTCATTTCTTCTGCCTACACACTGGCTTGGACATCACAACATCATAACTGTTTCATTCTTTTCACAGTTTTGGTTACATAAATACACTGTCGCTTTGAAAAATCTTAAGTAAATCATCACTCTATGTAATCAGTGACCTATAACTTTCACTGAATGGAAGTCTATTTTATTGACTGCTTTGCAACCAACTCAAAAATCCTCTTTCTAGAAATTTTCTGGTTGCAGATGTTGCCTTGTTTTATTTAGAGCTACCATCTCAAGTGCCTATTCCAAAGAACTCTGATGTTAAAGTTTTACAAAGAGTTTGGTCCTAATGTTGGAATTATCAAATCATGTCAAGTTGATATCTTAGGATAAGAGAGGGTACTATCAGAAAACTCTTTATGGAAGTTCAGAAATGTCCTGGCAAGGATGAGTGAGATGACAGCATTTTCAGATAATAGAAAAGGATTCAAGAATACAAAACCAAATTGCAAAGAACAAAAAAAAAAGAATGTACAATATACAATGACGCATGACACATTGTCCTGGGTTCAGCAGTAGCAGTTATTTTTAATCCTTCTTAGTGGCTGGTGCAGCGCTGTGTTTCTAACTTTCAGCCTGAGAACAGTGCTGATAATGCCGATGTTTGTAGCTACTGCTTAGAATGTTTACAATTGGTCAAGGACTCTCTGAGTCTCATGCTCTGCCCTGGGAGGAGGGGAAGCCGGGAGGAAGCGGAGGCAGGACACCTGACCCAAGCTGGCCAAGGAAG
>WYDI02035834.1:0-23398 GCA_009867235.2 Psittacus erithacus | reverse complement strand
TTATCCACCGAGTGGTCCACTTATCAAATTGATGTCTCTCCAATTTAGAGACAAGGATGTCGTGTGGGACAGTGTCGTGCACTTTGCACAAGTTTCATTTAGTCAGTGTTTTATTGGAAAAAATGAGACTTTTGGAGGAAGAACAAATGCTGGTATAAAGTCAGGAGACCAGACCTACCCATTTCCTGGGTGATTACCATAATCCTCGGACTGCAATAGAGAAGTCAGCTCTTTTCCGAGCAGGTTGGTCTTTTATCCCCAACAATGTCTTTAAACACAACTGAAGCTCTGCTTTATGCTAGACCCAGTACTGTAGGTTTATGTTGTTTGTTTAGTAAGCACAGGTTTATAAAATCTTAGTGTATTGCCTTAATAGAAATCAGCATAAAAAGTCTTTGAATCTGCTTTGTGCACAGTGCAGTTATATTTCCTTTTTTAAATAAATTTTTTTTCGACAGTTCTCCCCTAATCGCAAAATAGCAATTCCTTTCGATTTAAATGGACATTCATTAAATAGGAGGAAATGCACACCATGGTAATGCTTTGTAGAGTTTATGTAGGCAAAATGATAAATATAATTCTTAGAAAATTAACTTTATTACTGCTTTGGGATTCCAAGAATTGATACAAAAAAATCTAATATGCAATTCTTTAACAAATTCAATGAAAAAAATCTATAATCTATGCACAGCTGGTTTTATAGTCTCTGATTACTTTGCTATAAGCCTTATTCCTAATTAAAATCTTGAATAATTCTATATGATGGATAACACTATGGATAATATTTCCTGTTCATTTAAGTCAGTGATTCTTTTAAGTAAGTGATCTGTGATCCCTAGTATTTCAGTCTTGTTTCTCAGTGGTTTGTCATACATGATGAAGAAAATCAAGGCCATATGTGCTCTTTGACAAGCCACGTTTAAAATTCCTAAGTTGTTTTTCCATGTCTGTTGAAACTTATCAATGACCCAGATGAAAAACACTGGCTTAATTACTGTGGCAATGTTTGCAATGTACTTGATACTGAAAGAAGCTGGACATGCTTGTGTGGTTCCAGTAGAACAGCTAAAAACCTGCAAAAGTTTGCATGTGTGAATATTTCCACCACAAAGTGATTTTTATTGTCTGTTTAAAGACCAGCGTGTTTCTTAGTGATTTCTTTTACAACAAAATATATTATTTGTTAGCCACTGCACGATACAGCATCTGGATAAGAACAAGTATCTGCAGTATGCTGCTTGATTCCATTTTATGCGACAGATTAATATATGATGCACCCTGCAGCTTGATGTTTTCGTATCTTTGTACATGTACTACTTTACCTGTGTACATTGCTCTTTTCAGAACCAAGAAAAAGGTTTTGGCTTTATGTGTTGGATGCCTTGTATTTTGTCTGGAAAGAATGTTTATTCTTTTATTTCCTCACACAACAGAAAGCAAAATAGTCTTCTTGAATTATACCCTTCCATATGTACGCATACACATATAAAATTGTATTCTTAATTTTGTTCTTAGACAAATAAATCTACAGAATTTATGAAGGTACAGAAGAGTGAAAACTTGGGAGAAAAAATGCCTCTTCTTAATTAGCACTCTTCCAAATACAGTTGAGATTGTAGATTATAGGACTTGCTAGTTGTAGTTCATATTTGAGGATCTGTCTTTTTTAATTTTCCCTTCTTTTTTTTTGCAAATTTTATTGAAAACCTACTGAAAATGTGTTTAGAAATTGGGAGGTCCTAGAATCAGAAAGCACAGGGAACCAAAAGATATATCTAGGATGACTGATGTAATGAATGAGACCTTTGAATCTTTGAGCAGAACTGAAGTCCTAGAAGTTGCTAGATAATGCTGTTCCAGACTGGTAAGCAGAGAAGTGACTGTTGATTTTTTTTTTTTTTTTTGATTGTTTGTTTGTTTGCTTGTTTTGTTTTGTTTGTTTTTTTAACTAAAAGCTGTAGTAGACTTGCTCAGTTTTATAATGGTTTAGGGGATGTTTTTTACAGTAGGGGAAATCTGCTGCAGTAGAAATACCTATGGTTAAAGCTGTTTGAAATTCCAGCAATACGCGTTGGTTTCATTAATAAACCTGTTGTCAAAAAAAATAATGTCTGAATTAATTTTCTGTATGCATTCATGAGTTGAAACTCGGAAACAGTCTTATGTAATAGTATGACATTACTCTTATGATGATTGTTCTTTTATATTTTGATAGCAAGCAAAAGGCTCAGGTCAGATATACTGAACACTGGAACATGCATAGGATGGGGCAATTCCCTGAGGATACTTGCAACCTGTGTTTTACTTGGATTTAGCAAATAAGCTCAATTGAAAACTGGATTTCCGACAGCCAGGCAAATCAGCATTTGAAATGGAATTTACAGGAAAATTGTGGAAATGTAATTCTTAGAATTGAGAATTCACCAGATTGTCCAAATGCCCGATAAACATGCTCAAATGTGTTTCTTTGAATATTTATTTTGGTGGATGCAGTTGTAGTGATTTTCATCAAAGACAACTATGTTTTGCTTTTTCAAAAATAATTTTCAGATCTTCCTGGAAATGTGAGACATGGAGTGCTGTTTACACAGGTGTCTATTACTTCAGGTGTACAGTATAGGGTCTTCAGAGAATCAGCTTAGTATATTTCCGTTGTCCAGGGATTTCCGGTCTTCAGGATTTCTGGAAGGAGAAACTCAACTGGGTGGGAATGGACATATGTGGGAGACATTGTGTACAGTACCCAAGTAACTCATCTTGTGTGTAAAGGAAATGCTGGACATGATAGGAGAAACCCCAAAATGAATGAAAACCACAGTTATCCTACTGCTCCATTTCTCATCTGTACTATGCTAAAACAGAATGCAGCTGAGTGTTTACAACTACTTTTGAATACTTCACACAATGAAAACAATAGCTTCCAGAGAGACATAGTTTTCTGCTGAATTATTTGTATATCATTGTGACAGAAACAAAAGGAAAGTATGGTACACAGAACAAATTTTAGTTCTGCCATAATGCTGAATAAAAGATAGTTCATTCTTTTAGGAGAAGTCCCCCCTCTGGCTTTGATGTCAAAAAAAAAATAAATTAACAAAGCTTTCATTCAACACATTTGATTAAAAATATCAATTGAAAAAAGAGACCTAGAAATGAGAATGTTGCTATGAATACCACCCAATAAAAGAGCATGGCTAATCTTCTTTACATTATTTTCATTTCATTGCTGAATTATTAAACAGCAATTTTCATACTGCTTTGAACTCTGAAATAGCATTTTCTGCAGTACTTGTGTTCCATGGTACACTGCATCAATCAAATCTGGCTGCCACACATTTCAAATAGCCTGTTGGAAAAACAGGTGATTTAATGTGCTGCCTGTACGGAACCACTTGACAAAGCTGGAAAGTAGTGAGAATATTTCCACTGAAAATAATTGTCCATTATTGGCTTCCTAATGGAGTCTTGGTTAATTGACAATTATTTACATATGAAATATTAAGGCAGTTTAAACCACCTTCTCCCATTCTTCATTTGCTTTACTATAAAGTCAAATGAAAACCTGTAAAAGCAGCTATTGCTGAATCAAGGATTTTAGCAATGCCTTTGCTAGATAATTAGTTTTAGAAATGATCAGTGCAGTTACACTGACGCAGAATTATGCCTCAAGGTGCAACTAATCAGGCTCAGATTTATCAAGCTGCAGAGGGGGTCCCCATCCTTCAGCCAGGGTAATATGCGCCCTTCCGCATTGTATGACATAGTTGCAGGCATGTGGCTGATGTCAGTGTCTCTATAATCAGACTCCTCCTTTGCAGGAATGCAAAAAATTTCATTTAAAGGTACACTTTGTATTTCTTCAGTGGGAAGAAGTTTTGCTTCTTAATTTTCTATAATCACAGAGAAGCAGTTGCTAACAATTTAAATGCAGTTCCCTTTATACTACAACACAGTGAAAGAATGATTTCTCTTGCTGTTAGAATCATAGAGTCATTGAATGATTTATGTTGGAAGGAACCTTTAAGATCATTTAGTTCCACCCCCCCCGCCACAGGCAGGGATACCTTCCACTAGACCAGGTTGCTCACAGCCCCATCCAAGCTGGCCTTGAACACTTCCAGGGATGAGACATCCACAGCTTCTCTAGGCAACCTGTGCCGGTGTCTCACAACTCTCACTGAGAAGAATTTCTTCCTAAAATCTAATCTAAATTTACCCTCTTCTAGTTTAGAGGCATTACTCTTCGTCCTATCACTATATACCCTTGTGAAAAATTAAATGCAAAGTTGTTTGGATTGGACATTATCTGAGAATCCCAGTTAAAATAAGAGCAAGCAAAGAAATCAGGGTTGCACATCTAGAATCAGAAAACCTCTATGTTCAGAAGTATTGCCTAAATGAAAAATAACAGATTGACATTAAATTGCTGGTGATAGCCCACTAGGAACTGAAGCTGTTGTATGACTGTTTTCACAGAATAAAACTCATCACAGAGGTGAACCTGACAACATGGCTGAGCATCTTGTGCATACACTGCTATTTCAGTATTTATGCTGTTTGGATCAGGTGAGCTGGAAGCTATGGGGAAAACAGAGGTTTGGGAATGAAAAGAAAAGGCTGACTGGGCTGCTGCAAGGCTGGGTAGCCAATACCTAACTTGCTGCCTGGGAACAAGATGGTGGCAGTAGGCTTAGGAGCTTGGACAACGTTAAACCCACTCTGAGCCTGTGTGGGGATTGCAGGAGGGGACTGGAGGACTGTGGGAAAGAAGGTCAGATGGCTGCAGGCTGAGCAGATGCCACTGTGACCTCTGGCAGTCAATGGCCGCAATTGCTGTTTTACCAGCAGGACATGTGATACCTTGGCTGGGCAGAAGGATGCATGACAGAGCTGCCAGATGAACTAGTCTTGGCAAACCTGAAGGTGGGGATGGAAATCTGAACCCTCCGGCTAAAAGCAGGAAATGAGTCAAGTCCAGTTTGGATGCAGAACATGACGAATAGAATTGCAGCTTATTCAATTTTTCTGTCTAATCTTGTCTTTAAAGTGATTTCATATGTGTGCATTGTTGTTTTATGTGCTTTCTTACTTTTAATTATATAAAACATAATAGTTTTAACTAGCTCTGAAGTTAATGTTAGAAATGTATAGAAGAAAACAACTTGAAATCTCAAAAATATTCTTAGTTTGTGCAGGAAACAAACTTGCCATTTTATTTTTTTTATAAAAGAACATGAAGTTTTCTTATATGAGCATCCACAAAAAGGAGTGAAAATGAGAGACCCATCTTTCTAAAACCAGTATGTATAAAAACAAGTTTCTAATTGCTTTCTAATGTTAATGTGAGTTGAGTTAAATAGCACCTAAAACCAGATATTTAAGCAAACCTTATGCAGCTAGTTTTAGAAATCTTGGCTTAAGAAGAACATAACATATGCATTCATCTACCATTAGTGATTCTGGCTTAGTGAATTGGCTGGACACAGTGCAGATTCCTGCCTTGTCAGCACTTGAATTTGGAGGAGGCATTGCCAGAGATGTGGTTCTACATAGCCAGGAAACAAAAAGACACTCAAACAGGACTTCATATCCTGTCTGCTCTGTTTCATTCAAAACAAATTTTCAAACTTTTGCTTGAGTAAAAATAATCAGTCTTCTGGACTGCTTTATCTGACTGTATTTTGCTTTGACAACCATATAAATATAAAATTTTGCAGAACATTAGAGGGTTTTGGATTTTATTCTCAAAGTTTATATTTCATACCCAGTGATTCATAAGTATTTTCGTGAAGTTATGATCTAATATATTCACACTATATAGGAAGCTAGCTACAGAGATATGTTTTATGAGATCTCTTCAGACTTACATGTTTAAAAATATGAAAAAATATTGTTGCAAATATATATATAAATTATTATTGAACTGTAAATTCAAGGGTAGAACTCTTCATTGAAGAAGAATTGCCAGGCTACTGTGAAATAAGATCTGTTGCATGTAGCATTTTTTTAATGAAAATTTTTTCATGAAATTAAATACATTATGCAGTCATGCCAACTCACTGTCTTTGGGTGCAATCTGGTTTGCATTCCTAAGCATTCTGAAAAAAAAAATAAATGAAAATTTCTTTAAAATTTAGTATCTGCATAATGTCTGTGGTTCCTTTTTACTTTATTAAGCATTGACTTCTCTAAGAGCTAGTTTATGTAGGATATTTAGGAGAACACGTCAGCTACAGACTTCCATGCAACAAGCAAATCGGTCTATCCCATACTGGATTTTCCCATTCTATGAAATGGAGATAATACTTTTCAATCCCAGAGTTTTTTTTACAAGAATAATTATTAACAGCAGAAAAGAGTGCAAATACTATAATGTTGAGAGCAGTATAAGTAAATTGTTACTGTGTATGAAGCATTCATGATGACAAGTCTTTTTGCAGCAGCCTGCTGTCTGCTAGAGTTTGCCTTGTGAAGTACTTTGAATACTGTCAGAGTGTACTCCAAAGATGTACATGTGAATAATCTAAATGTGAATAGTCTGAACTGTATAACTAAGCGAGTAGGGAAAACATTTTAAGTACAGATTCCTTTTACAAAACACTAGGGTGGGAAAGTTAGTAAAGAATGAAGCAAATAAAACAAGAAAAAAAAGGGGAAATTACCTATGAAATAAATCCCCTATAGATTATCAGGATATGGTAAAAAAGCAATGTCAGTGACTGTGATAAATAAAAATGGTTTTAATAGATAAATATATTAAACAGTTCAAAGTAGAATGCAAGACCAGCAGAGATAAACAAAGTAAGCACTAACCCTACTGAAATGCGCAGATGCTCAAATAAATGATAAAAACATCCTAATGCATGAATATGTAAAAAATATTTTAAAAAGGGGAAAAAAAAGAAAAAAGACCTGGAACAGCCTGAGAAAAGCTTAAGTAAGAAACAAGAACACATCTGGATCATGGATATATAATATTGTATAGTATTTGATAAATTTTAGTTCACATTGTTATTAGTATTTTCTTATTTTGTGATTGAAGAAATATTTTTATCAGCTTTAACAGTTTTGCAGGGTTCGTTTCATTTATATTTCTTGAATTTGAAGAAAAAGACTAAATCTTGTATTTTTTCTAGTCAGCAAACAATACTGTGAAAGACGAAGAGAAAGTTAGTCAAAATATTTGATCTGCTTTCTTTTAATATAACCTTCCACAAGTTTCAAAATTGCAAAAGTAAAAATTAGTGCAATTTAAAAATGAAACATGAATTAAAAATCAAGAAAGATCAAAATAAAAAAAAAATTAAAAAAAATCAAAATTTGAAATTCAAGAAAGCTGATCATTTTCATACTAGTAGTACAATGTCTTTCCAGTTTACAATTTTCTGATGAGAAAATATATTGCTATGAAGACCCTTGCCCACAGTAAGAACTAGTTTTTGTGATGTTTTGGAAAGATTGCATATTTTCAAAACTGGTTTTTATCTCACTATATCTTTTGTACAGAATCCAGCCCAGTGACTCCATTAATGCTTCTGGATTCTGTTGTAATAATAAGTTCTGAAAAGGAATTGTGTAGTTTTAATGATTCCAGGAGCTATTTTTCTTATTACAGATTGGGTATCTGTAGCCAAATACTTAGACCATCTGTCTGCGAGCAACTTAAACAATAGCATATGTACATAGATGAGTGACAAAGAAATTTTAATTTATATGTAAACACAGAGGTCAGAACCCCAGAAATCCTGTGCTTTATCTATTTTGGAGGCCTCATTGTTTGGCTTTTAAAATTTCATTTTTCCTTTATCTTTAATTGAAAAATTGTACAGGAAGTTTGTGTATTTGTGTGATCTGGTAATGATTTACAGGCTTTTGAAGCTTCATTTTACAAATATAAAGTTTCCCTACTTAGAACATGAAGTGGAGAAAAAAGACACAGAGAAAAGTAATTTAAGAAAGGGATGAAAAGAACGGAGAATGGCAAGTATCATATTATTTAGTTCTTGTTTCCACAATGATCAAATTTTGTAGATGACTGTTTCATTTTATCTCAAATGAAAAACTTACTCAAAATGTGATTTGGGATAAAAAAAAAAATCTATATTTTGATATTATGACATGCTTTCTTGAATAGTCTCCTGAAAACTCCCTCTTTCCTTCTGTTCTCTAATAACTTCTAAAAAAAAGTCAAGAAAGGCTGCTTAAGCTATATACAGTGACCGTTCCCATCCACCTGCTTAAAACAGAGATGTTCCCTTAGCAGTAACTTTAAAGACAGAGTAGGAAAACCTGCTGTAATACTCTACAGGCTTTCTTTCCTCTAGAAACTGTAATGAAATGTTCAGTTCTATTTTCTCTGTCATCCAGTGGATTAAATCTCCTCTTGCTTTGAGATCTCTCAGATTCCATCTCCTGGTTCTCACTCTCTTTCTGTTTTTTTTCCTTCCTTTCTGTAAGGCCTTAAAAATTTAAAGTTACCATATCTTTTAAGACCTGTGTAGATAATGCTTAATGCATTTGAACATGGCAAACTATTTAGTTAAAGTTTGAATATAAATTAAGTACTATACAGCCTTGCAGCAGTAGGCTTTCAAAATAAACTTGCTAAAATGTTACAACACATATCTCATATCTAAATCCTAGACAATGACTGTATATGGCTGGTACCTATTTCCTTTTTCTCTTCTGTAATTATATGTGAAAGCTTCACCCTTTTTCATCCCTCCTCCTTTCTTTTTCTCCTGCTTTCTTTCACTTCTCACACTCCCTCTGTTTCTTTCTCCTTCCTCTCCCTTTCTGTCTTGCTCACCACCCCTTCCCCCTTACATTTTTTCCTTGTGGGCAAATATACACAGGTTCCACCTTGGTACCTAGCTCTTTCCAGAAGTCCTCAATGGGAATTGTTCCCCGCTTTGTGTGGTATAGGTCATTGCAAACCCTGGTTCAGATGACTGGTTTAGCATAGCTGTTTGGATGAGTTTGTATAAGTCACTTGAATTCCTGGAATTCCTTCAGAGCTTTTCTGGCAATTCTGCAGTGATTATTCATCAGTTCGTACTCAAGGATACATAAAAAGGCAAGGGAAAACCCAAATAATGAACTGTGGAGTGGATGTGACATAACCACTGGGTTACTCAGAAGTGACAAAGCCTTTTGGGCAATATGCATACTCAGTGTTTATCTGGAGAATTATAGAATATAACTAGTAGCAGTAGGGCAAGAAGCAGCTGTTTATTCAGCTTCCAATACAAGCTTTGCTTGCAGTAACCTGTTCTGTTATGTCATTCTAGTTATCAAATTGTTAGTTTAAAGGCACGATGAGTATCTTGACAAAAGTTGTAACACACTCAGATAGTCTCTTTCTGTCATAGTCCTTGAATGACTGGACTGTTTTTCACAGATGGTAGTATACCACGTGTGCAAGTATTATCTGTCCTGACTTACTCGGCTCTTCTGCTTTGAATTGACTATTTATTTGACAGTTTCTATGTGAAATAATAATGAGGAAAGGCTAGCCACTACCAGTAGAAACATGGTTAAGATTCACATTTTCTAATTTTTGTTTTTGCAAGTTATTTAAAACTTAAAGCTGCAAGATACTCTTTCTATTATTATTATTGTTCTTAAATATGATTAATAATGCACTAAATAACTTTTCTTCTACTTTCCCCCCTCCTTTTCAAATGGGAGAATACCCTAGGGCTCACATGTACAGCAATATCTTCCCGTTCTGACAGTCACATCTAAATTGTATTTATCTCCATTGTCACCATCTCTTCTAGTGAGAACACTACATTGTCTGGTGGATGGAAATGAAAGATAAGAAAATAACAAAACTCTCAGTCAGGAAATAAAATCAGTTATTTAAGGCTCAATATTTCAAGGACATTGCTTGTGGCTCTACAGGAGCTCGTTTGACAAGTTTGAGTATTGTATTACGAAACATTTCTTAAAGTAATAATTCATTTCAGCTCTGTACTGGAGGAAAGGGGAATGCAATGGACCTTACAAACCCTGTCATAGCTCATCCTCACATTCATAGGAACACACCACAATTTAACCTTACACAATTTTCTCCCTAGTGCTTCATCTGCAGGAATCCATGTTTTTCGGTGGCTGTTTTTTGTGAGCCAATCTAGGAATCTGGCTGACAGAATCTCAGATCTGTATAGTTTAATGTCTGAGTTACAGTGGATATTCTAGCAGAATTGCTGACATATCAACAATTTTAAGACCCATGTTAAGACTGCATATGATTGCTCAAGGAAAGACTTCTATCACTCTTCATCAGGGACTGTAGAGATAGGATAAGGGGTAATGGGTTCAAACTGGAACAGGGATGATTTGGGTTAGATATAATGAAGAAATTCTTTACTGTGAGAGTGGTGAGACACTGCAACAGGCTGACCAAAAAGGTCGTGAATGCTCCATTTGTGGCAGTGCTCAAGGCCATTTTGGACAGGGCCATGAGCTACCTGGCCTAGTGGGAGGTGTCCTGCCTGTGGCAAGGGGGTTGGAACTAGATGATCTTTTCCAACCCAAACCATTCTATGATTATATCCTTCTCAAGTAGGTGCTGGATATCCCTCTGCTTTTCCCACATAGATCCATTTTTTCAGTGTCTCCTACAGGCTGCTTGCTCTGCTAAGAATGCACCAACCCATCTAAGACAAATTGAGATAACAGATGTAGTGTTAGTAATCAGAGGTAAATGGGAACTATGATGCAGTGAGTAGAGGTACGTGGGGAAAGAGAATTAGCTATTTCTCACAGAATTGGAATGAGGATGCGTGTATGGGGTCCCAAGGTAAGACAGGTAGCAAAGTCAGGAAGTATGTAGGACTTAGGTCTATCCTCCACAAATGAGGAGGAGGCAATGAACATTTTCTGCATCCTCCATGTGTGTAGGAGACGTGCTGCTAGTGGTGGCATCTATGGATATCATGTGTTGTACTCCTTTTCATTCCTGAAGCCACAGAGTGGAATAACCATTACCCTGACTGTCCTCAGGGGTATATGATACCTTAAATATGCTTGTGGGACATTCAGTTGTTGTGTAAAAGGAAGTGATTTATCTGGATGGTAAAGAGGTCTTTCAGTTAGTACCAGCATGTGCAGTGCTTCCACTTTCTGTGTCAATGACAGTTGTTGTTGTATAGTCTCAATATTATTGTAACTGCATCTGGCCTGGCTCGATTATGTGTGTGACAAGACTCATCAACCAAACAGTGATATCTCTTTCAGTTGGTTTATAGCTATAATTCTATTCTATGTGTTTATTTTAATTTACGTGCTGTCAGCTGCGAAGAAGAACAATTTTATGGAATTATTGCTGTAGTCCTTTACAGTTGTATTAAACGATCTAACCTGTACTGCCTTCCACTTTCTGTGAAATTGATTCTTTCTTTATACTTCTATTTATTTATTTATTTGTTTTTGAAATGCAATTAAACTAAAGAGTGGATTTTTATATTCTTAGTTATGAAATAATAATTCCATGATAACTCGAACCGTGAAGTGGGAGCCTAACTCACTTAACTGTTGTAAAATAAAATTTACATTGCTTTGTATATCAATTACGTAATACAGATGACTTTGTAAAAAATTCAGCACCGTGTTGAAACAGGTTTGTACGTAAGTTACTACATCTTGTTGCCATTAAAAACCATGCAGTGACATAGTCAGTTTGAGAATGAGAAATGAAATTGTCATAAACATTTTTTCATCAGTGTTTGCGCAGTCTTTAAAATGAAGTTGTTTTAGTTACACATTCATTGCTTTGAATATATTTGTACAGCCACACTTATTGAGTTTCTCCGAAACAAATTATGAGGTTACATATGTGCAAATTAACTTAACTATGCGTTATGTTGATTGGTACAACTGGAGAGGTGAAGGATTTTGAGACCTCTTATGAATGCCTTCTCTTAGAGACTATGATCTGACACAACCTTACAAAGTTAAATGTGCATAGACAACAATTGTGCTACGAAAGAACAATAAATGAAAAGCATGAAGTACAAATTATATTTTATTAAATCCTACTCTTCAGCCATATCCAAAACAGTTTGTATGAGTTTTGTATGACTCGTTCTTGAAAATAACAGACTATTTTCTTGAAAATAACAGACTATTTTCTTGAAAATGTTGGCCGTATTTACCTCAGTCATAGAAATTGCACCTTTGGAACATCTTTGACTGAATTTCAGTTTTTTACTGATCCATGTTCATCAGTAAGTATGAATTTAATCATTGAAGTCAAAACAGCTAAACAAATTTATACCAGTTTTTGTTCTTAATATTTTAGCTATGAGATTTCACTTGCCCCACAGCAGTTTTGATGACTAGTACATCATTTCTGGGCTGAATAAATTGGTTTTATGACATCTCTTTCTGGTTTATTTTTTTAATATTCTATACTTATTAAAACTCCTACTTCAAGTGGTAAATACTAACATAGTTAACCATATGTACATATACTGCCGCACATGCAATTATTTTTTTAATATTAGAGAACTCCATTATGCATTAAGTATATTTAAAGTATTCTTTTAGTGGTTATGAAATACATTTTGCATTTGTCTTTTGCAATCTTTTTATCTGAAGCTTCAGATAAAAAATTTCTATTAACATCTCTAGCAGACCTTGAGGATAAATTTCCTAAACATTACATTAGAGATGCAAGATTATTTTTTGATGGATTTTACATGCTTTTCTCCAGCACTTTGCTCCAGCGTGTTCAGCATTTGTCCAACAGAATTTATTTGCTAAAAACCTGCATATAACAGAACATGTATGTTGAGTTGCTATTAATATTCTTTGCTGTATGATAATATTAGTTGAACATGCACCAAAAAAAACCAGAACAGCAGAATTAGCAGAATTTACATTGTAGGCTCTTTTTTGTGTTTTCTGTCATTAACCCACAGCGTTTGAAGCATGTGAATGCATGTGTTTTGAATGCAGAAGGAACTGATTCAGCTTAAATTATTTCTGAACTCATCTTTAAGCTGATTGCTCTAGTATGAGAGATTTCCAAAGCAGAAAGTTACTTGCAGAATGTGCCCAACCTGCTCTACAGAGACAATTAAATAGATTTTGGGTGATCGTTTATTTGTCAAAGAAGTAAGAGCAGTAGTAGCAAAGGAGATGAAAAAGGGTATGTTGGATTCAATATCCCACAGGAACTACACTTCACTACAGACCAGGCAGTTATGGGCAGCAGCATAGGATTTTGTGTGTTGCACATGATCTGCAATTTCTTCTGCTACTTAGGAATCATTTTAACCATTAGTCTTTGGGATGTGATACTGGTAAACAGTATGCTTTACATGGTTCTGAATGACTCTTAAATTATATGTTTGTTTTTTTTTCAGGGATAGAAGCAATTTTGGTATCCCAAAGAAAATGCCCAGTAATCATGTTTACATTGAAATGGACCATATTGGCTCTGAAGAACAGCCAGAAGAAGGGGGATTTGAAATATACAAATCATGTTTTGGACAAAACTTAAAATCAGTCTAAAATAAAGAAGATTGTTCATCTTTGTAATGTGAATATCTTAAATTTCTACAGTGGCTGTGTTTATTTTAGAGCTGATTTTGAATTCAGAATTCTACTAGGTTTGTCCCACAGTTCATAGCTGAAGACACTGGTCAAGAAAATCTGTAGTGAAATGTCAGGATTTTCTGCTTTTCATGACATATTTGAGTTGCTCTGTAGGATCTGAACATATCTGAGATAAATCATATATTGTTTAATAGTTAAACACTCCCATCTATTTTCTTTCCTCTTCTGCAGTCCATTTTCCTAGAGGATGAAGCTGAAGTGATGAATTCAGCTGGAGAACACCTGGACACTTACGGCTTGTGTTCATTTTCAAGTGAACAAAAATCGTTCTGTCTAAAGTTTTCTGGAAGAAAAAAACCCGTTGGATTGTTAACCAAATTTCAAACAAAAGGTGCATCATCAACTTGCTAGAATCAACAAGAATGGAAATAAACTGGTGTGCTCTGTTCACCACAGAGTTTAAAATGTTATATATATTCTTGTTAGTCAACAGCACACTTCATGGACAATATGCTGCAGTCATTATGAAAACAAATAAAGTGCTTTACTGAAACCAATATGACTTTGCATTATCTACTGTTATGAAGAGGGTTACTGCAGTAAGCTGAAAAATAAAATTTGGGTTACTTTTGAATAAAATAATAGATCAAAAATTCTACTTAAAGCTTTATTTTTTGAAAAAGAAAAAGTTATTTGGTGCGTATGTATAGTGTTCAAGTATGAAGAGATGTAAAGTATTTTTTGGACAAGAAGTTACTAAGAAAAATATGGAAAATGTGTAAATTATTAAATAAATTAACTTTCATAGCAATAATTATTCGTTCTCCAAATACACATGTTCCTTTTAATAATTAAATATTGCCAGTGTCCTACAAAAAACTAATGACAGCAAAGGAGAAATTTTGTACTGTAATCTTCAGCATATAGGAAAACTTAATTCCACTTAGGAACCATATTGAGACACCACCAACACTCACTCCAAACTTCTTGTCCAAAACCTAGGAGATCTCAACAAAGAAACTAAGCAAGTTTCTGGACTGCCTAAATTCTGATCATCTATTGGTAGCTCTGTTGATTGGGTGAGTTAGGGATAGGAGTTGTTTTTCCCAGCAGAGTGGATTCTTAAATCTTCTGTCTTCTTATTTATGCAGATTGACATTTGTTTATTTTTAGAGAGGGGTTAGGGGAAGACTGCTTTTCCTCTCTTCCCAAAGTCTTCAAGTAGTGAAACCATTATGCAAGCAGTTCATCTTTTGAGATATCCTTTGAAGTGATAGGTGCCCTCTCTCTTTCCTTTCTAAGCAAACAACGCCACAGAATTGTCCTTTCTCACCCTGTGAACAGTAACCCTTGTATATCAAAGCTTCACATCTTTTCTAAATCAAAATGGTCTGTATTGAGCAGAGTTGATAGGTTGAGTGGCTCATGTAAAATGCCTTCTGTTGTCAGTGTGATGAGTTATCTACATCTGTTGCCTAACTCCATGATACAGGGTCCATGATGCAGGACCAGAGCAGAAATTACGTAGAGAGTCAGTTATTTCTTTACTCTTTCCCACTTGGCTGTTTGTATGAGGCATGTGCCAAGGTAATTCCCTCATAAATTTTTGCATAGTCAATTTCTATATATCTTAGTTTGTTTCTCAGATACAGTCTAATTCCCTTTCTGTGGAGTTTCATGACTAATTCTCTTAAAGTCTGCATCTTCAATTAATTTGTAGCATGGAAGACTTCCCTATGATTTATGTCAGATGAAAGAAAAAGAAGTCCAAATGTATGAAGATGGACATGGGCATGGAACTCTTGGAACAAGTCCAGAGGAGGGCCACGAGGATGATCAGGGGGTTGGAGCCCCTTCCATATGAAGACAGGCTGAGAAAGTTGGTGCTTTTCAGCCTGGAGAGCAGAAGGCTATGTGGAGGCCACAGAGCAGCCTTTCAGTATCTGAGGGGGGCCTATAAAGATGCTGGGGAGGGACTCTTCATTAGGGACTGTAGTGATAGAACAAGGGGTAACGAGTTAAAAATTAAACAGGCAATATTCAAGGTCAGGTTGGACGGAGCCTTGGGTGACATGGTTTAGCCTGAGGTGTCCCTGCCCATAGCAGGGGGGTTGGAACTCGATGATCTTAAGGTCCTTTCCAACCCTAACTATTCTGTGATTCTGTGATTCTAAGATGTATAGTGACATCCCTTTGTAATGATTATGAGCCTTAACCTAATAATATTAAGATGTCTTAATTTTCCAAATCAAAGATTTGGGAACCAAACTTTTGGCCATCCTGGATTACAGATCCCAGAGAAGAAAGAAGCAATATTTTGTAAAACACAGATACAGTTCATTTTTTTCTGAAGTTACTGATGGAGGCTTTGGTTTTTTTGTGTGTGGTTTTTGTGTTTGTTTATGGTGGGGATTTTTGGTGTTTTGGTTGGTTGTTTGTTTGTTTTTTGCTTTTATTTATTGACCCGTACTACTGAAATGTTTATATTTCCAAGGAACTTTCAAGCTTATCTTGATTTTGGTGCGATTTCTACTGTAATATAAAAATAATTAAGCATAATTTTGTATTTTGATTTATCAGTTCTAACATGAGGGATCAATATCTCAAAGTCACAGATATATGTCACTTTCTCTTCTAACTTATTAATGTAAAACTGAGTTTAATGAAATCTAAATAAAGAGAGTAACAGAAACAGTATATGCAGTTCAGAGCTTTTTGAAAGACCAAGAACACAAATAGATTCTTATTATTTGGAAGGTAATAAGAACCTTAAAATTCAGATGAAAAATGTGTGAAATTAACATTTTTGGCAAATATATAACACTCTCCTGGTTTCAACTGGGATTAATTTTCTTCCTAGCTGTTACAGGGCTGTGTTTTGGCTTTAGTCTGAGAGCAATGCTGATAACCCACTGATGTTTCAGTTGTTGCTAACTAGCACTTATAGTGACCAAGGACTTTTCAGTCCCTCATGCTCTGCCGGTGAGGAGGTGCACAAGAAGCCGGGAGAAAGAAGAGAGAGAACACTTGACCCAACCCAGCCAAAGAGGTATTCCATACCACGGCACATCATGGCCAGTATATAAACTGAGGGGAGTTACCCAGAAGGGACCAATCTCCGCTCGGGTCAGGCTGGGTATCAGTCAGCAGGTGGTGAACATCACTTGGGGATTTGTTTGTTTGTTTGCTTGATTTATCCCTCTCTCTCTTTGTTATCTATTACTACGGCTATAACTGTTACCATTACTATTATTAAAATGTTTAAGAGTATTTCAGTTACTAGACTGTTATTATCACAGCCCATGTTCTTCCACCTTTTTTTCTGATTCTCTTCCCTATGCCACTGGGGCAGGGGAGGAAGTAAGCAAGCTGCTGCATGATATTTTTTTGACAGCTGGGGTTAAACCATGGTAAACACCTGAAAAACTTTGTTTGATATAGGACACAAAAAGCTCTGTTAGTTCAGAAAAATATCTATATAAAATCAGAAGAGGTATTTGAACTTTGTAGGTTGTATACTGAGAATAAATAATCTGAAACTGAAGATGAAACTATACAAAATTTCTTCGGCACACTTGCAATTAAACAAGGGTTTATAATTTACACAAAGCATAACTACATTTTTCAATAGGTAAAAGGCACACTAATCATTCAAGGGCTACAGCATAATTCGAAGAGTCACATTGCTATGTGTCAATGTAAAAACTATTTATAGGCACAATGATTGTTTTAATTTCAGAGTGAATATAAATTATACCCATTTAACCAAGTATTTAATTATTTAGACAATCACACCCTAATAAAAATAATATGTTTTTATTTTCATGACAAACAGGCTGACCTTTAAAATTAGAAGCAATCTTTTATAGCGCTTGGATGGGGAGATTTTAGAGTTTGATTTTCTTTCAAGCTTTTTCATTTAATTCTGTTTCATGAAGAATCCTGCTGCGTTCCTGCATTTGTTACAGCTAACACATTCTAATTCAACTCATATGTTTCTTAAAAGAGTGCAGATAACGATCCTAAACTAATTATGATACGTTTAAAGTAACATACCAGATTATAACTGTTATAACAGATCTGAAATGGGCAAAGAGAGGGACAGTTTCATTAAAGACGGTCATGCATGTTCTGCTGTGCCATTAAGGGATAATGAAATGTGTGCACTTAGAAGCACGCTTTTGGGATTACTGTTGAAAATTCATTTTGGTTTGTTGCCTGCATAGTGCAAATAATTCATAGTTTACGCTTCTCACGGGAGAGTTCAGGGGTCAGGTAACCTCAAGAACTGAAGCACAGTAATCACTAACAAAAAATCCAGAAATTAATTCCTGGATGGGATGTGTACACTGGGTGGGCTGTGATTTCTGTTCTGCAAAACACCTGCATCTGTGGCACACACACGCATACACACAATCACACTGTACAGGACAAGCTCACATCAATCAAGGCTTCTGGACCAGCTGTGGGCAGTGCCGCAGTCTCAAGGGAATGAGACACACTGCAGATGGCCAAGGTTCCCAAGACCCTGCTGGTGGTCTGCTTGGCTTTATACATAGCTCCACACTAGGCTCAGTTTGTGGTATGGCTTTGAATGTATTTCCCCCAAGGGAGATGGGAGCCAAAGAGGATTTAATTTGGATGGTCACAAAACTTGCAAATGACTTTGCTATTTGTATTACCCCTAGGCCAACTACTCTTTGCCTGGATTATTATTAGTTCCTGGCTTCCCGCTATAAATGTGTTACAAGTATGTAAAGTTTTTAAGAGTGCCTTTTTGGTTGTTTCTTGTGAAAGCCTAAAACACTAAAGCAAAGAAGATGTACTCCACTACTTTTGGCCAAACTTCCTCATAACTATTTTCTGTGCTCAGTTCATTTTTCCAGCTAACACCTGAACACATGAATGAATTAGGACTGGGCAAATCGAGACATCTCTCACAAATGTGAGCATGGATTTTGCTTAGTCTTCACCCAATGATATATGTTCTGAGGGAAGAACTACCCAAAACATGAGACTGGCCAACAGGAAACGATTAAAATATGTTATTTTAGGTTGTCTTTTGTAACAAAAATTCAAAGATATTCTGCATTTCAAAGCTGAAAATGAACATGCAAAGGCACAATGTCATCAAGCTGTCTATATTATTCAGTAACTGGATGTGTCTTTGAAGCAGCATCCTGTGTTTGAAATATCTGTAGTGAAAAGCATTGGAATTTCTCTCAGCTGTGACATTAATCTTTGCACCCCAAATTCAAGCTGTGTTTAAAAGCAGAAGACAGCTTCTTTTACTGTAAGACTGAAGAAAATATTATTGAAGAGACCATAAAAAAATGCCTTCTTCCATCTGTTTCCCACCACAATATTTTTTCTTTTCTTTTTTTTGTTGCTCTTGTTATCATATTTCTGGGTGTGGGTCTTTGAGATTTACTTATCTTTGAGGATGAGCTTTCTAGCTCTATTCATTTTGACTTAAATTTGAGCTTAGCTAACTGTGAGGCTTCTATTTGGACCAAAGCTGTCATGTGCCATTCTAGAGCTCAGTTTTATTTTATGGTAGATTAATTTAAATATACTATTTTAATTATTAAGTTAATTAATTTTAATTGTAAATTTCATTTATTTTCTTCCTAAAGATAGTTTCAGTCTTATTCCTTTTCGTTAATATTAAGCCAAATACAGCCTTTGCCATGAACGTAGATTTTCTGTTATGTTTTTAGTAACCTAAAAAATGCAACTCAATAATTTTCTTGAAAAAGAAATAAAAAAAGGAAATATGCAGATGGTGCATGTATTAGGTCAGATTCCTTAAACTTTACAAATAACTTGACTGCAATAGTATACAGTCAATCCCCTGTGACAGTCATCTTGTTTCTTGACAGAAACTAGGAAGGAATTAGATGCTTCCTGTTAACAGTTTAGACATTAGCAGAAAGGAGGTTATGGAAAGGGGATGCAATTTTTCAATGGGATCCAAACCAGATATGTTTTATTGTATACTCATTTTCTGACATAGAAAAGTAAAGAGGAAATCTTCCAGAATCCTACCCAGTGGTGTGCTGGAGGGAGGGTTTGTGTTCACCGCTTTGCTCCTGTTAACAAATCACACTCCAGGGAAAAGACCTAAAAGTGATTCAGGTAAAGTACTGATCTTTTTGAGGGCTTCAGTGAAAACTCCCAATGTGCATTTAATATATGGGAAATATTTGTTTTCTAATAGGTAATAATTACATCTTCAGACATTGTTTGTCCTAAGCCTCATTAGCATGAATATTGAAATTCATTTAAGATACAGGAAAGCTGTAGTCTTGAATTGTTTCTGGTAGTTGAATAAAATTATAAGTTTGCAATTTTGTCAGTTGCTGAAACTTCCACTTACCACTTCAGAAATGTATGCTTCAGAGCATCACTGTTACAAATGTTGTGTGATTGATGAGTAGATTGCAAGAGAACAACTAAAGGATCTCAGCTAAATGTAAATTGAAACATTAGCATTTAAAAAGAAATTAGAATTAAGAATTTTACATTTAAATGAAAAATAATTTTTTATAAAATTAAGATAATTTATAAAAATGGAATCTTCGCCTTTTTTTTCCGTTCAAATTATTCAAGCCCTGCAGAAATTCTGCTGAATGAAATGTCTAATACTTTTCTTATTTGTGCTTTAAGAATAACAATGAAGGTCTTCATTTTAAATTCAAACTTTTTTCTAGAAAAAAGAAGAACACAAATCTGTTTTTTTTCTGATAGGAATCCAACAGGCTATGTGGTACTCGATTTAAGCACAGATTGAGATGTACACAAATTTATTTTGAAATATTAATTTTTAGACATCTCAATAAAAAAAAAAAGACCAAATAAAAGGACCAAAACACCTTTAAAAAGAATCATTTTCTGGACATGCCTCATTGCCCCCCTCTATTGCTTGCTGTAAACGTCTTTCTCTCTCTGGACAGGAAGCAAGACCTCCATTCCAGATCAGTCATGCATTCTTCTTAGCCACCACCTCCCTCATTAGTGGAAAAACATAACTTTTTTTATGAAAGGTGTGAAAAGATGTATGGAAATAGGAAGGTGTGGAAAACAGAGTAAACCTAGCAATTCTAGCAACAAGCAGCAGATTTGCTGCAGCCTTTTCTATTGATGTGTTAACAGGTCTGAGAATGGAGTCAACCCATATACAATGGGGCATAAAATGAAAATACTAAAACCCCCTATATATATTACAGTACTTTGAATGGAAATGTCTAACAATAAAATGTTTTGTGACAGAGGCAAATATCGCTTCCAATCTAGAAGACTCTTCCCAGTGCAGTGGATATCTTCAAAATTTTTTGCTGTGTTGAAAACATTCATTTTTCTGTAGAAGGGCTACCTCTTTCCAGCTGGTTTCTAAACAATCAGTATTTTCCATTCGGAGAAGTTCAGGTTTTGTCCTAAGATTACTTCATAAAAGAAGAATTGTTACCAGCTTTTGCCTCTTTTTAAAAATAAAAACTCCAAAAAATAATTCATGGGTTCAGACCCATTTTCAGTTTATGATCTGAGAGGAATCCACTGACCTGAATTAATGTCATTTATTTAGAGATTATATGGTATATTCTGATATTTTCATGCATAGTCAAGGGAAAAAGTTTTTTTATCATAACCATTTCCTATTTCAACAGACATACAAAAAAGGATGAGTGAGGGAATAATTTCATCTTCTTATATTCTAACTTTGTGACTGTTAGGATAAGAAAATATTATTCTTTATACCAAACAAAATTGGTTGACTAGTTCTTAATTAAAAATGTGGCATCTTAGATGATGCAACCAACAAGATATTCTCAACCAGGTATTTCAGATTATGCCATCAAATATAGTCAAAAGTGTGTGTGTGTATATATATATGTATGTACACAATACAAACAAAACAAAAAAAGATTGAGAAAAGAAGCTGAATATTAATGTGTCTTTGAACATATATGACAGCATAATGGGATGAATGAATAGAAATGGAAGAGAAACAAATTTGTTTGTGAAATAGAGTGAATACTTGTATCAAAGTATATAATTAACCTTTGGGTAATGTGCGTAGCTAGCTAGAGGACTTTTCATTGCGTGAAATCTTAAAACTGAAATTGGTTGAAGATTAGTTGTGTTCTGAAGTGCCATACTGTAGCTGTACCAGAAATTAAGGTCATGGTGTAAGAAATAATGAATGTAATTATTTTGTTTGGTTTATGCAGTGGATCAGTATAATTCTATCTGATTCTGACTAAATGCTTTGACAACTGATGTTTATTTCCTAAATATCTCCAATTGCAGATTTCTGAACTCTCTTTGCAAGCTTTTTCACTTGAATTTGAGTGACTCAGGTTCTATAGATATGTGCCAGTACCTTGTAGTATCAAACACACCATGGTTTGAGTTTGGCTTTTTAAATATCAGTCTTTCATTGAAGTAGATCTAGTTTGGTGTGAACTCAGCCTAAGAAACTTAGCAGTGTTTCAGTGCATTGTGTATTTGTCAAGGTGCTGTATATTGTTGTTGAGAGGGTCCCTGGTCCCAACTTGAGATTTTCTTCTGTTGTTTTTTTCAAACTTAAGAACTTAGGGCTTTGATGACTACATGGAAAGCACTGTGATACATAAGACTAAGAATAGATAGAAAACCATCATCATCTCCTCAGCATTTTGGAATCAAACCCTGGAGTACCCAGTGCTTTACCATTGTCTGGAATATCATCCTTGATTCATTAGTTTTCTAAAATAAAAGAGAAATTCAAGATGTCATCTTTGATTTTAATTTTGAAAATGCTGATCAAAACAGGAATTACTAGGAGCCATTGCCTATATCAAGTGAATGGTTTCTTTAATAGTTGGTTATATAAAACCAAACATCATTAAGTAGAAAGGCAAGAATTTCAAACACAACTACTGAAGAATACTAACTGTAAGAATATATGTTGCAGGGATCAATAGTAGGTACAAGAAGAATAGCAATAGAAAAATATTAATATAGAAATATTGGATCCTCCTTAAAGTCTGAGGAGACACCTTTGGCAGTCTTTCTTTTTTTTTATGGGAGTGGAAGGGATAAGGGATGAAAACCAGTAAGCTCTTATTATCATCTGCGTTGAAAAGAATGAACCCATCTTTTGTTGTTGCAATAATTTTTTTGTTTGTTAAGTACCCCAAATCCTTTGTCCTAGTGCACATAAAATGGTACCACACTTTAGATGTCTTATTAAGCAAATTATACTCACCAGCAAACAGATAAAAAAATTGTTATAAGATTACATGTGTGAAGTTATTAGCTGAAAATGACAAGGAAATATTTTATTTAATATTTATTTATATCTAGAATAGCAAACTATAATTAGGACTGGATTTATAAGACCAGTTTAGTGACTTGTAAGTTGATACTGCTGGTATGCTGGTCAAGGTCAAGACAGTTACATGTCAGTAATTTCAGTGTTACCAGGTAAACCAGCCTTTTCTCAATATAGTTGGAGCTGTGCTGACCCAATGTAGTTGGATTTTTTCCTAGACTTAGACTTACAAAAGTAGCAATCTGTTGACAAAAAAAAAAAAGGAAAAGCTATTGTATAACAACATACAATAAATTCTTCCTAAATATTTCTGGAGAATGGAAGGAAATACATTTAAAATGCTAGTCTCTTTAATTATGTCTTAGGTTAATATGGGCAATACTCACAGTTAACCAAAAGAAATAATAAAAGAAGATTTTATTTATTTTATTTTATTTTATTTTATTTTATTTTAATTTTTTATTTTATTTTATTTTTTTTTATTTTTTCTTATTTTATTTTATTTTTTTTTTT
>WYDI02035828.1:39102-60125 GCA_009867235.2 Psittacus erithacus | reverse complement strand
TTTTTTTTTTTTTTTTTTTTTTTTTTTTTTTTTTTTTTTTTTTTTTTTTTTTTTTTTTTTTTTTTTTTTTTTTTTTGTTTTTTTTTTTTTTTTTTTTTTTTTTTTTTTTTTTTTTTTTTTTTTTTTTGTTTTGAATTCTTTCCCTTGCTTTCCCTTGCTGCTTTTCTGTATTGTTTGTGGGCGTAAACACTTCTTGCACATGACTGAGCTGCTTCTGTGAGCCAGTGATGTTACAGCTTTGGAGATTTTCCTGGGAGCAGATTTGTCATCTTTAACGTAGTCTCTCCTGTGTCTTGGTTTTCCATTAAAATGTTTTATCCAGGTAGACTCAGAATCTTCCAGAAAGTTTCAAAATTTGTATGCAGGAGCTGCAAAATTCTGTTGTGGAAATCTGACATGACCTGAAGGTGTCATATATGCTGCGTGTATGCTTGCTGCTCAGTGGTCAGTGATCCTGGTGAGCTTGATGTTCACCTCCCACATACGACATGTGCATACATTTCTGTTTGAGAAATGGCAGTTAGAAATGTAAAATCCCCCTTATTTTTACAACACATTAAAATTAAAAAGTCTTGAAATCATTCAGGAGAGTAAAATACGGCTTGGTGTCAACTCAGTAGGTCCTTTTCAGTCAGTGGTAACTACATCTGTACTCATCTTGGTAGTTATAGACGCTTTTAAAAATAGTTGCTTACACAAATAATTGAATTTCTTTTAAAAGTCACTGCTAACACACTGATCCAAAAGTGTTGACGATATTTCAAAATATTTATTTTGCCAAATGTAGCATGATCCAGCAGTTGTAAGCTCTTAGTTTTACTTTTTTATTGAGATGATTTACTGTGAGATTAGCATGTCTTATTCTAGTTGTTTCAATAGGAAGGTCTTTTCATGAATGAAGTGTATCATCTTGATAAAAACTAATCAAATGCACTGTAACACAGTGTTTCACAGATAGGTGCTTGTAAAATGTCAGCCTAAGATTTTCAGACAGTTATTGAATTTCGACTTGTCTGCATAGCAGCAAGATGTTCTGTACTTTTTGTTATCTTGAGAAGTCTCAAATTGAACAGTTGAAGTCTTGGTAGGTCATTCTTAAACTGGTAAACTCTGCAAAAAGAACAGCAATGTTAGAAAATCAAGTATTGAAAAATTACTCAGTAAACTAAGGGTTCAGTTCAACTTTAATTCACTCTCTTATGTTAATGTGTAATCTTTAATTTTATGAATAGCTGCATACTTTTCCACAGGACCTTGGACATCAACAAGATTCACTTATTCAGTATTCCTTTATCAGAGCATATAATGTGCAGTCATGGTGTTCATTATTCAAACTGGGCACCAAAAAGAAAGAAAACTCCATCTAGATGTTTTTGTAATACTTTAATTGTTGCATCTGTAAACTCCATAAAAATTAATTTAATATCACAATACTCCTGTAGCTCATTACTGTTATCTGCATTTTACAGCTGAGGAACTTTGAGCTCAAAAGGTAAAAAGGCTGAAATATTTTTTTGATTTCAGGTGTCCAATCAGAGATTCCAGTGACTTGCATTTTAATTTTTAGCATTTTCTTGTCGTGCTTTAAACCACAGTTTAGCTGACTTCAACTGCAGGTATACTAGCCCATCACTTTTGCAGCTTCCTTTTGTAATATTTTATTGGCTGCTGCTCATGAAAAATTGGATTTTGTGGTTAGCCTGACATCACACAGGAACTCCATGACTGAGTAAAGGAAAGAATTTCTTCAAGTAGGTGTGCTTTTCCCTTTTAAAGTGAGATTTACCAATCCTATGGAGTGGTGTTGTTTGCTGCACTCTCTTTACATCTACCAGTGTCTGAAAAGACGTGCAACACTGGCAATTACAAAATTCTTATTCTGTCCCAGGTTGTATTTGTCCTTAATATTTAGTGGAACATATGCATTTAGAAAGAAGTGTGGTCATTTGATTAAAGAACAAACAATAATGAACAGAAATAAAGGAGTGGGTTAGAGGCATTTATTCCGTTTTGACCCTATTGTTTCCTATGTAAGAATTCTTAACTTTGCAATGTTTATTCTCTTAGTAATAATGTTTAATTTATGATTCAATTTGGAAATTCTTTAGTGTGTGATGAACAATGAGACTTGGGCTTTTACATCATCAGTACCTATCTGTTGTGTCTGAGCTAGCACAGTGATTGGTCCCTGTTGCAGGTTTCACTCTTGAATGTCAGTCACTATCAGAAAGGGTAAGGCATCAACTCTGCCTATGCATTAAGTTTTTGACTTGCAAAAGAAGGTTGTCAGTTCTGGATGTTCTTTTCTGAGGTCCAGAGGAAACCATACTTCAGTGGTTACAGACCAGTCTGTCACTGAGTGCCTCTCTGTGTGTGGTGTCATGTATTCTGCCTCACCCAGCCCACGTCTCTTTCTTCATCTGTATCTCTCTCCATTCTAACTCATGATAAAGGTCTTTTCTTCTTTTATTTGGTCTTTTATTCCCATTTCCTTCCCTGTTTATTCCTCCAATGCAGACGTTCCCCCCTTCTCTCTGCCATTATCCAAATCTGTTTCCTGGCTGGTTCTTCCTCCTTCTGGCTTTCAGAACTTTTTTGTGCAACAGCATGCTTCTGTATCTGTTACAGTCTTCTGTCCCCTCCAACTATCTGTTCTGTCCAGATAGCTTTACCCTCTTCAGCTGTGCTGTTGTTTCTGGCAATGTCTGGAATTATGCAACCATTTTGTCTAGTATAAATCTTGAGGAGTAGTTCTATGCAATGCGTGCTGTGTATTATTACATGTTGTTGGTAACAGAAGCCTCAAAGCTGTGGGAAATCTTTACATTACAAAAGTAAGGAGTATAAAGAAAAGTAATTGCTAGAAATAGTGGAAATTCAAGCTTTTTTGCAGATTGCATTTCCTCCCAAGTCTTTAAAAAATAATGGAATTCTTATCGGGATCATTATATTGCATTCTACCAGAATGATGTAGCTGTATCATTTTACCTGAACTTTTTGCACTAGTTTCGAAGAGGTCTTATAAATATAATAATAGCTGTGATCAGCTATTTTATTTTCCCTCCATTGTAGAAATTCTCACAATCCTGGTGGGTCCTAATTTTATACAAGATTCCTCCTATCCCCATAAAATTCTTTCTATTAGAACTGTGCTGAGACCTTTTCAAACAGAGCTGGAATACTACTCCCTTTGGAGCCAGTTACAGAAGTGTTGAGAGCTTTGTGCCTCACAGGGGTTGGTTTTGAAGTCTGTGTGCATCCCCATTGCACAACTTGCTGTGACTGATTATACTTTCTGAGGCACTTTTTCCTCTCTAGTAGTTTGAGAAGTGAAAGACTAAATTTGAAACTGAAGTCCTTTAGCTGATTTTTGCTTTGTCTACGAAACAAGTTTAGTGGTGCTTCAAGCCCAGAACAGAGCTGGTGCTTTTCTTTACCCTTGTTGTGATTCTCTTTGGTAAGCCTAGGTTAAAATATCACTTGAGCAAAGAGTTGAATTAAAGTAGAATTTGCTGATATGTTATTCAGAACAGAATCTAGCAACATCAAAAACCTGGAAATGAACTGGATATGCCAAATGGCAAATGGCCTGTTCTGGGTATGTGTAGTACTCAGATGGTTGTTTCCAGTGATAAAAGCAAAAGTAGATGTTAAATAATTGTATTTCATACTCTTTCTAATGATAGAAAAGCTCAGCGCAAGACTCTATAGGAGGGGAAGGTGATATTTAAAAATTTTACATGGAATTGGTTTTATTCCCATCCATTTCTGTGTAGATTTCACTCACTCACTTTTCTACACTCGCTGTCATGTTGACCTACTAAGTCTTTCCTGACGTGCCTCCAGCAAGCTGGCTAGGATTAGTTGTTGAGGTATGACGGACAAGGGAACACTGACTTTCGAGTGCTCATCATGGGTTCTGTTTTGTCCTTGGCCGATGATGATTCTGTGATTTCTGCAGACTCTGTACTCCCACCAGGTTAAGTTCTGTGGTGCAATTGCTGCTTCTGAGCTGTCACCTTAGCCATAGCGTAGCCTGGTTGCAGTCAGAACTCCACTCAGCATCTGCCTGTTTCTTGCTTCATTGGGGTTCTTCCGTGGATTTACGGCTGCTCTATTTATTATGACTTGCTCCATATACACCATTCTTTTAAAGCCTCATCTGTTTTTTGTCTGGTGCATTTATACAGTCATGCTATTATTTGCACTGTATGCATGCCAGTGTAGTATTGCCTCTATTTAGCTCAATACAGTGTCCAGAAAAAAAGATTGAATATTAAACAAGAGACAGTTGCATAAGTATATATTGAGACTTAGGAAATAAGACATACTTATGGTTTGTAATGTAAGACATATATCCTAAAACAGAAGTGAAGGAAACTTCAAGGATATTTTCAAGAAAGAATTTTTCTTTTAGTAAAGCCACCTATTAGTGTTCTTATAAAATATGAATGAGTGATTTCCTTTACTTTGTCAAGGTACTATATGAAGAGCAGACATTGATCTTACAAAGAATCGATTAACGTGCCTGAGGAGGAAAGGTATATTTGGATGCATAAATATATTTTTATAACTGCGTTTTTTTTATGTCTGAAGTGTTTGTTAATTGCTTTCTTTCATTACACAGCTCTGCAAACGGCAACATTTTAATGAAGTCTGCGTAATTTCACTGTCTCTGCCTCTACTAAGTTTCTGTCTGAATTACATTAAAAATCCAGGACGTGCCTGTGGTGTCCATGTGCTGACATCAGAAGCATCACATTTTTTAGTCACCTTAAATGTTGGAATGTATTGTAATGTCCACACAGGATATCTTTAAGGTGGCAAGTGACAAGGTTAAATGTTAAATGGTGACTACTGTATTTGGCTCATAAAAAAACTGTTTACAGCTGTGATTTAAGAAAATGCTTAATATTTTGCATATTTATAATGTAATATCAGAGGATAGATCTCCATGCTGGAGGTACCAGAAAAATGTGTTTTCTACATAAACTAAAAACTGATGGAATTAATTTGTAGCTTTAGTAGTCATTGAAAAAAATAATGGCTTAACCTAAAAAGTCTTTAAAAATATTATTTTTTTGGTCAAAAATAAGGATATGAGTTAAATAATCACGTCTAAAATTGAGATGTAAATAATAAATATTTTTAAATGTACACTGCTGTTCTATGAAATTTCTGACTTTAGTGAAAACATCTTGTGGATGTATCTGACATTTCAGTGCAAGTTATTACACATCTGTGTTACATGAAGACAGAGCATTATGACAGAATGAAAAGGCAATGATCAGCTACCCAAAGATTCGTGAATTAAAATTTTGTTCGAGTGACAGTGATGTAAGTTCTTCTCCTGTGATGAAGTATCACATATTTAAATGTTGGTAAAAATATTTAGTAAGTAAATGTATTAGATAGCAAGACATGTAAATCAGTGGTAAGTATTTAGTATTCTCACTTGAGACTCTTGTGACAGGAATTTTAATTTAAGGCATGTGACAGCACATATGTATGCATGATGGGTTAAGCTCTCCAAGAATGTCTAGTAAGTAGAAGTTCCTAATGTCATAAAAAATCATTGTACAGGCTGTGTAGTATTGTGAAACTATGCTTTAAAAGTGAGTTTATAATCTTTTGTAGTGAAATGTTAAAAAAACTTCTGAAATTTTCCTTTTGTTATCTTAAGAAGCAGCATTCCTGAGCATTGTTTTCTTCCCGCTACAGATGATTATGAGGATATACATTATATTCATGGTATCAGTACCAATTCTGATTTTGGTGGAGAAAGATGAGTACAAAATCTGTTCTTGCGGCATCTCTGGTTAGTAAATCAGGTACTCATTGCAGGTGATAATGATGATTCTTAGGTCTTGCCTAATAAGATTTTTGTCTAACATTTTAAAAGACAAAACTGATTAGAACAAAAGCTGAAACGTTTTCATGCCTAACAGCAGCTGGAGAGAGAGTGATCTTTGGTCATTCAGCAAAGCAGATTTTGTAGTAGGTAGGAATAACAATGGATAGGGTGTGTGAAATTAAAAGTTACAATGTTATTTTCAGTAGTGGGATTCAGGGAAATACGGTATGAGTTGCATACTAATGTTGAAAAGTGGCATCAACTTTTCAACATAACATTTTAAAAAGCTTCAATTGTGTGATTTTCTTATGATTAAACTGCATCTTTTTGCATTCTTATACATAGTGTACTTTTATTTGGATATTATTTTGTTTGTGATGTCTCTGTGCTTGGAATCAGCAGTATATAAAAATTCTTTTGCCATGTGAGCTTTCCCTGAGAACAAGCAGAACTCTAAACTTTTAACAATCTTTATGCTGAGTAATTATAGAGGTATGCTATAAAAACTTATATTTTCTGGCGCTTTTTTCTGCCCTGGGTTTCATCAGTAGAGCTACATCTCTGAATCAGTAAGATTCATAGTATAACATAAATGTAGTCGTTAAAACAGTATTATATTTGTAGTAAGTAAGACTTCTGTGCATAAATGGAAATATTTTTATTCAGGGTAAATAACTTCCAAGATTTAAAATTGACCCAGTAAGTTAATGGTATTAGCAAACAAAGCCTGCTGTAGTCTGAGATAAAGGCTATACGTAATCTTTTATTCCCCCTAGCTTTTCTCTTGCAGTGTTTCATTATGGATGCCTTATACCCGTGCTATGAGTAAACCCCAGTGCTGTTCTCCTATATAGAATCAACTGTTAATTACTCCGCTGTGTGATAGGGCTCATTATAAGATATGAGAACTGGCTGGATAAGAGAAGATTTCTTCAGTCTGTGTTGGGACTTATACCCACTGGAGACAGATTTATACTCTGTGGCTATGTTTGCTTTTAGAAAATGAGACAATTGTAATCATGATTGTAAACACAGTAGCTCAGCTGGGGTTTACTTCTGAAAATCATTTCTAGGTCAGATGCTTAGTTCAGGCAGCCTTTAAATATCTCTTTCTAAATACTGAGTTTTGAAAAGTTTACAAATACATTTCTTACAGCTAAGAGAAGAAAAAGCTTTTTTTTTCTTCTGATTTACTTTTTAGAAAGCACTAGAGGGTCTCTTTAAAAGATCTATTTGTATTATGGCTCCATTATTTTGCTGATTTGATCCCTGCTCACAAGGTGACTTTCTTATGTCTGTAAGTTTACAGTTTCTATAGTTCTGTACTTCCTGAGGAAAAGTGGAGTAAAATGTTTCTATTTTCAAGAGAAGAATCACAAAAAGAGAGTTTTAGAAACTTGTTTTCATTTTTGCATAGTAGACCTTGAACTCCATGTTACAGGTTTTTGTTTACAAGTCTCCAGGGATTGTTCGTTTTCCTTTTGGGGATTTAGGCTGTTTACAGAGATTGTTTCAGAATAGAATAGGCCTGGGAAGAAAGGGATTGAGATTTCAGCAGGACCTCTATTTTATTGAGACATCAGCTGTCCTGCTTTATTGGGACATGATTGCGATTTGTGCCTGACAGTGCTGTTTCCTTCCCATGCAAGACAAGAGTGCTTGAAGCTATCCCCTTGTTCTCCTTTCATGCCATGTGAAAGACTGGAAGATAAAGTTAAAACATGCATCTATACTTTGACTTCAGAATCATTTGTCATGTTAGGAGGAGAATGCACTTCACAGGTCTACATGCAAGAGTCTGATTATGTTGCAAAGAAATGTGCTGGGAAGGCACCCCTCCTACCATGGCTACTGGGAAATTGATGAAATACCATGTATGTGTAGGTGCTTGGATTTCTTGCCCTTACTCTGCCAGCACTCCTCATGCTGCTTCCTTGAATTTGGAGGTTATAGAAGGCCCTTCTATGATTCCAGGTAACTTCAGTGTCTTTCCTGGACGTCACAGCTCCATGGAAGATTCTCCTAAGTTACAAAGTTTGCGTTTGGTTTCTTCTTCCACTTCTTTGGAAGAAGTGACTCACAGGACAGAGTACTTACAAAGTTAAAAGTTTTGAAAATTATTCTCTTGTGGCAGTTTTTTTAATGTAAGCATTATAGTGTATTCTTTCTTTCAAAGTATTGTCATAATGTAGTGGCGAGAAAGTTTCTTGGGATTTTTTTTTGTATTCAGAACATCAGATTTTAAAGCTTTTCATTAACTGCAGATTTTGTCCTTTGTGGATTTTTGTTATCACATTAATCTGAGATACAGTAGTGTGACTGTGTTTGGAACTTCCATCTGTATTAATAAAGCATTTTTCCTGTATAGGAATGAGGCTCAGATAACTTAATTTTAATCTTAAAAACTATGTTGTCTTTCTTTGAAGAGTAAGTGTGTTTATATTTTTTATACCTCAGCACTGTAAAGCATCATAGCAGTAATAAGGTTAGCACTACAAAGGAAAGCCCTTACCTGAGGTTTTGGGTTTTTTTGAGCTTTTCTGATTAACAGTGTAGGACACTTCCTTAAACTCAGATCTGTTACTACATACTGCAAAACAATGTTTAACCTATTTAATCATATTTGAATGTTACAGTAAAATTTAAAATGCTAGTAGTAGGGCCAGTTATAGTCCTAGTGTTCTTAGTGGATAATAAAGTGTTATATTTCCAATTGACTGTCAATTTGGTTTATTTGTTATTGTCAGACAGCCTTTAAAGTGGCTGCTGGCAATCCTACTTTTGCCTTATTTGAATATTACCATTCTAAAATACAGCTGTCATTGTCTTTTAAATGTCACCAAGTACTCTTAAACAATGTGCTTTTTATTACTAAAAGGAAGATTTGTTGAAGAAAATAATGAAAGCAAATGTGATTTTAGGTTTATTATCCAAAGAAAAATTCAGTGCCACGTGGCAATAATGAATGACAGAAATGTTACTATTCACACACAATGTATTAAGTAGACATTTTTTTTATTTTTGTTGCTTTCTGGCATATAAATATGAAAGATATATTTGGGGTTTTTTTGTTTGTTGTTTTGTTTTTTACAGCATTAATTTATGTAGCTTTTATAAGGGATGTATTTAGATACTTGAGGGAAGACAGTTGAACAAGATATTTTAAATTGGATCCTGGTGGTGGTTATGTGTTAACTTTTAGGCATTGTCAATTCTAACAACAGACTTAGTTCGAGTAGCAATGTTCTACCTCCTCCTTACCCCCCAAAAAGCTAAAACCCGTATCTGTTTCTGTCCATCAGCTAATCTAAAGAAATGCTGAGGCTTTGCTATCTTTATGTTGTCCTTTCAAAACATGCTTTTGTCAGTGTTCATGTAGAGCTTGTAAAAATACATGGGTCTTGGGAAGCAGTCTGCAGAGATTTATGTGTGTATGAACACAGTCCTAGCTCAGATGTGCCAGTGCACCAAGAAACTCGAAGAGAGCATGAAGTCATTCTGCACCTTCTGGAGCTGGTGCAAATTTAGCATGATCAAACTCTAATTGCATTTTAATGTTCTTTGTCTAACAGTCTTATACATCACTGTTGGATGTTCCAGCAGTGTGATCTGGAAATCAAATGGTCGTCTTTAAGCTTATACAAGCTGCTTTATAAGCTACTGAAACTAAGCTACTTTGAAAGTAATTTAAACTAGTTATTGGAGCTGAATTTCATCTTGGAAGGTGGTTACTTTAGTATCTTGGATGTGTTCATGTGCTTATTTGAAAAGAGTAGTTAAAATGGTATATAGTTAAAAAATAAAATTATTAAATGTGAATAGTTTTGAGTAGTGTGGTCACTCATACTTAGAAGTTATGATTTCTTTTTTTCCCTTTATGGAGTGAACATTACAGCTTCTGAACTTCTGCCAGATCCCATAGGCTTGAGTAGTACCAGGAGCAGCTGATGTGTCGGTGTTAGTGGTATCCTTAAGCAGCTAGACTGCTGGAGTCAATCCTGAAGATTGATATAGCTTTAGAGGACACAACATACATTGGTGACAGGCAGTAGAGCTTTTAAGGACTTTGGATTGATGCAAAAAGAAAAGCCAAAGAAAATACATATTCTTATCTCTAACCAGTTTTGAATTTTCTTTCTTGGAATATTTCTGCAGATAAAACTATACCATCATAGTAACCCAAGCTTTCTTTTTTTTCCTTAGTTTTGAAAACTCTTTACATTTTTTTCCTCCAAAATTATATCAATTTTTAGATGGAAAGGTTTATCAGATGTGATGATATAATGCTATATCCATATTGTTAAAAAATATCCATTATTAAAACTAAGATAATGGTTCATATCCTGAAACTCCTATGTTTCATCCCATTTTCCCATATTAGAAGGAAGCCTGGGAGACTTCATCAGTTGAAGATTTTTTGCATAAAAGAATGCTTCGATGATGTGGAGCCACTGCAGTAGACTGGTGATTGTGTGTTTCACCCTGAGTAATACAGGTGTGGCAAGGGACCAGAGACTCAATTTTGGGTGTTCCTGCTGGTGTACAGTGCTCTGAAGCTGTGCTGTGAGAGAAGGAAAACCAGCCAGGAGGGTATTTTGTATTGCTCTGCAGCTGGTCTCCAGCTAGAGACAAAAGAAAGGGAAATGCATAGGAAACAGTGATAATTGGGAACCACTTAATGTCCTAATTTCCTCTGAATCTTTCAACCACAGAGTAGAATCTGGGCCAGTGCATTAGCACTACTTTATATGTACCTGCATAATGTTTCATGATTATCTGATTTTTTTTTCCAACCTAGCTGTTTGATGTTATAATAGGCAAAGAATATACCTTCTACATCTTTCTGAAGAGAATACTGAATGATCTTGCACCAGTTGCTAAGGGCATAGGAATTTATGGGAGTTGTAAGCAAATAATGATGGAGACCAGTTACCTTTTAGAAAGACATTTCCTTGCTGGAAGCCTATCTGCATTAAATATGCATTGTTAGGTGATTTGGAGAGCTTATGTAGTACCCAGTACAGCACTGATGAATGCTTCTCAGTACAGAATAAACATAATCTGAAGTTCCTCAGCTACAATATTTTTACTACTCCTGTGTGCGAGCCACTTTTCTGTGACACCTTTACTGAAGCAGATGCAAGTAACAACTGAACACATTCTATCTACGTGTAATCTGGTGATGAATAAATACTGCTGGATCTATTTGTCCTTCAAAAATTTATTTCCAGGAGATTAAGATAGAAAGGATAAGAGAGAGAAATAAATATAAAATATAAAATAAAAATTAAGAGATAGAACCAGGAAATGTGTGAAATTTGGAAAACCTCTTCATATATGTATGTGTGTACTCTAATTGAAAGTCTACATGAGAAATTCGTGGTGCTGATAGCCCATGAAGGTTTTTAGTATATGCACCACTATCTTTTGGCGAAGGATTGCTGTAGCAATTTAGGTGTTCTGCAAGCCTCCCTTACAAATGTCACATTTTCTTCAGTGTCTTGGACTACCACGTACTTTCCTGTCACTTTTTTTCTTACTATTTTTTTTCCTTCCTTGTGGCAAGAATCTCACAGCAGTTTTCTAAGATTAATGGAAGTTGCAAAATTCCTATGTAGCGTTTGTAGAAAGTTATGGTTTTGGAAAATTTTATTAGAGACTGTTGGTGGCAAAGTTTGTAAGACTTTTCAATTCTGTATGAGGTGACTCTAAGAAAGTCAGAGTCCTCTTAAGTCGTAGGAGATTTATCAGATTCTGTTTTTTCCACAGTTTGTTTTACGAATTTCAACTTTATTCTTGCTTGAATTCATCTCTGTTTTCTTTTAGGTACTATAACTCAACAATATACCCAATGATTGTTTATATCAGGGTCCTTTTTTTGGCAAAAAAAACTTGGTAAGTTTTCACATTAGGATTAATATTCTTTTGTTACCTCATCTTAACAAACTTGGGTAAATTATCTCAGTTATGGTAAAACAAAACACTGCCAGCTACCTTTATGCGTTAATTTCAAAGATGGAAAAATGTATATTGTAGGATACAGAAAATGAGCTAAAAATCTGAGTTTAGCATGGAAAGAAAATCTCAGCCCTAACTGTATTTATTCCTGTGTTAAGGAGAACAAGTTGCAGAAGATAGCCTTCTGTGAATTAGTGAAGAGCAGCTAGATAGACTAGATCATACTCAGGTCTGGTTTAAACCAGAGTACCAGGGATGTCAAGGAATACAGTTGTGAAAAGGTTGAATATGCCCTTTTTTCTGTAGTGGCTGAGAACAGCCTTCTGTTCTTTTAGTAAATAGGATTAATTGGCATCTTTAATTTCGATGTAATGTTTAAAAAGCCTTAGCAACTTCCCTTGGTTAAGTAGCTCAAGCTGTGATTTTCAGTGCTTTCTCTTTAACTCAGCAATTTTTGAGGAGAGAATGCGTATCTATTATGAAGTATATTAAAAACCTCTTTTTCATGGGACTAAGAAAAATTGGAGTTTGGCAGCTTAATTTGATGACCTTCACTTCTCTGTTTATTTCTTATTTTTTGTTTATTAGATAATACTGAATTTAGGCTATATAAATGATTTCTTTACTTATGCTGAAAATGTTTTAATTAAAATATTGCAGACTGGGTTAGTCTCTGCTCTTGCCTTCTCAATGGATTAATGTAATGATTTCCTTTCAATACCAAGAAGGGTATTTACAATAGTTACTCTATCCTTTGTTCTGAAATTTAAATTCTATCCTTTGGCTGCAAATAGATTCATGTTGGTATTGTCTTTGTTTAAAAAAATGAAGTATATTGGTGCATGGAGTTGAAGAGATTATCAAGTACTGAATTTTAACAGAAAATGCTGTTGCTGCAACTTCTTGTTTCCTCCTGCAGTTTGACAATGGAAATAGTATTTTAAATGTACAGTGTTGGTTTCAATGTTATGCATCAACACATGCAATATTCAGCAAGTTAACTCTGAATGGTGAGAAAATCTAGACTACTTGGACGTGATCAAATATTGCTTACTATTTACACTGGTATCTTGTATTTACAAGGCAAGCTTACCATCTTTCCTTCTTCTGCTCTTTGCTTTTATAGTTTTGTTCGTTCTTTGTCCTCCTATGACTAAAGCATATCTAAGATTCTGCCTGTGAGACATCCTCAGATTTCTCATTCTTCTCTTTAAATCCGTATTTCACATTAGCTTCCTGAATCAAATTTCATTTGTCTTCTCCCTCTCTTTTTCTTATAGTTGTTTTAGGGCTTATTATTTTGACTGGCTAATGCTGTAATATAGCTGGATTGACTTTAACCGAGTTTAAGCAAGACATGAGTTATATGTTAAACTCCATTGACTATATTGACAAGTTTGCCACTGGCTTCAAACATAGTTTAGAGTGACCATACTAAACATGGGAATTTACATTTAGTCTAAAGATTGTTATTCCATGACTTTCATGATTCTTTTGTGAAATGTCATGGAATACATATGCCTGAAAATATTTTGTTTTGGTATTATGGAAGATTCAAGAAATATTAACTTGTCATCAAGAAGCATTTTTGCAGGATTGTCACAGGTAGATATCTGAGTATCATTTAGGACACTTTTCAGAAACTAAAAGATTTTGGTCTAGTGTCTTTATAGTAAGGCTTTTTTTCACATCTTGTGTCCTAGCATAAACCATTCCTGGTTTTCTCTATTACCGGTATTACCTCTGATATACTTGCTAAAGCCTTTTTTGAAGTGTTAGTGTTACCTTCCAATATATTCATTTGCTTTCCTCCATATTCAGACTTCTGTGGTCTCTAAGACTGCTGAACACTTGCTGAGAATCCAGCTTGGCTTTCATTGTTGTAGGAAAACCAAATTTTTTTGTGTATGTGAAAATAATCTGTTATAGCACATTTTCTAACCCTGATTCTTGAAAGAGACACTGGTGCACAGCAAATGTCAGCATTGATTAAAAGCTTTAAAACTTTCTGTACTGTTTTTTAAGAAATTTGCATACATTCTCTGATTGGTTTGTTTGGGGTTTTTTTGTCTTTTTTTTTTGTGTGTGTGTGTGGTTTTTTTTTTGGTTTTTTTTTTTTTTTTACATAGTAGATACAGAGTGGATTCCCATCTGTTTCTGTTTGTCATGGCCAAATGTACAGAAATCTGTTTGAACTGATACTTGCTCCTCTGGACTAAACAGAGTGAAACATTCCAGTTATGAATTACAATGCATAAAATGATATAATTTCCCAGTATTGTTCAGGAGGCTTACTGCAATGTATGGTTGGTAGGTGCTAAAAGGTTGCCCACTTGCTACACACATTTTATTAGGTGAATTTCTGTTAGGCGAAGATTATTAGTCAAATTAATTCTTTTTTCCAATACTAGGCAGCAGGTCTGTTTTTCTGCTGTTCCGTCTTACAGCAGTGACAATTAGTATGAGCGGTAACTGCATGTGCCTGATATTCTTTAGCTCAGGCTTTTTAGGAAAGGGAGGATAATGACTTTAGCACTTACTCTTTCTTTTTAATGCTTTGAAAACACGTGTGAAAGCTGCCTGGCACATAATTGCTTAGGAGCATGCTACCCTCTCTCATGAGTTCAGGAGTTTCTTTGTAGGTATGACTACAAAACTATTACTGCTCTTTATGGTACATCCAGCCCACTGTGTTTTCTTTTTTTATTTATCTCATGATTTTGCCAAAAGCTCATTTTGTATTTTCCCTTTGGAGTCTTTTCTGTGCTAGCGTGTTTACTCTGAAATTTCCAACCAGTGTAATCACTGGTTCTGCTGTACAGCTGGCAGGAGCAGTGAGAGCTGCAGCATATGTAAGGTGCTGAAAGCTTTTGGCAACTTCACATTTTTGCTTTCTAAATCTGCTATGAGCAAAGTTCATACACTGCAAATTTGCCTTTGTCATTGCTTACATCACTTCATCTTCGGGTGCTTACAGGCTGGTAGGTAATAATAACATTTAATAAAATGTTGGTGTAAAAATAGCATGGGTTTTCTGCATAGCTCTTGGGAGCTCAGTGATAATCCTTCTGTGGCCTGTGTCATGGTTGTCAAGGAGGATTGGATATGGCTTCTTTCGTAGCTTTCAGCAATGCTCTTGTCAACAGTGCTTAATTGGATGAGGAGATAGTTGAAGAGTCAAGTGAGTCAGTGCCTCTCAGAAAAGGTATGAGCTCAGTTCTGTTGAACAAGATTACTATTATGTTTAAGAAAAAGATAGTAGTCTTTTTAAGGCATTCTTTAAAGTGAGAAGCTGTAAAAGCTTTGCCTAATAACACAATATCTCTTGGGAGAGAGATCTTTTAGAATTATCACAAATGTAATGATCATCAGAAAACTACTCATTTTGCGGAAACAAAAAGCAAACAGACCTTGCTACTGTGGCTTTTTAGGTTGTGTGAGTGATTGTAGTTGCGGAAAACCAGAGTTGGAACCCATTCAGATTGACTGTCAAGAACTGAAAAAGTGAAGTCGTTTTAAGATGTAGATATTTTATAGGTTTAAAAGAAGGAATCTTAATAACTAGACAAGAGATAACAATAAAGATCCAAAACATTTAATAAGGGAACAATACCAGTGTTAAAATTATAGTGCAAGATGACCAAATTTCCTAGCAATATTAATTTAACCACATCAGATAGCATATGATTCATGGATTAAAACTGAGGCTTATTTAGGATAAATCCTTTTGCCTTGAGTCAGCTGTGTACAGACTTTACTACCTCTTTTACCAGTGAAACAGATTTCTGCATGACATGCTTTGTCTTCAGTAAGTGTAGTATATCATACAATTAATACACATCATATTAGCAATAGGTCAGTGTGTTTTTAAAACAAACCCTCCAAAATGTAATTTGCTTTTACAGGATAAAATGGTCAATGGCACCTTAGAAGGTTTTTGCTCTTCTCTGGGCAACCTGTTCCAGTGGTTTACCACCCTCATTGTAAAGAATTTCTTCTTACATCCAGCCTGAATCTCCCTTCTTGTAGTTTAAAACCATCAACCCCATCCTATCACAACATGCCCTGCTAAAAAGTCTCTCCCCATCTTTCCTGTAGGCTCCTTTAAGGTCTCCACGGAGTTGTCTTTTCTCTAGGCTAAGCAGCCCCAACTCTCTCAGCCTTTCCACATAGGAGAGGTGCTTCAGCCCTCTGATCATTTCTATGGCCCTTCTCTGGACCCTCTCTGACAGGTCCATGTCTTTCCTGTACTGAGGACTCCAGAGCTGGACACAGCCCTCCAGGAGGGGTCTCACCAGAGCTGAGTAGAGAGGCAGAATCACCTCCCTTGACCTGCTGCCATGCTCCTTTGGATGCAGTCAAGGATATAGTTGGCCTTCTGGGCTGCAAGCGCACACTGCCGGATCATGTCCAATCCTTCACCCACCAGTACCCCCCAGTCCTTCTCCTCAGGGTTACCCTCAATCCATTCATCCCTCAGCCGGTATTGATACTAGGGGCTGCCTCGACCCAGGTATAGGACCCTGCACTTGGCCTTGTTAAACCCAATGATGTTTACATGAGCCCACTTCTGAAGCCTGTCCAAGTCCTTCTGGATGGCATCCCATCCCTTGAGCATGTCGGCTGCATCGCTCAGCTTGTGTTATCTGCAAACTTGCTGCCTGCGCACTCAATCCCACTGTTTGTGTCACTGATGAAGATATTAAACAGCACTGGTCCTAGTACAGACCCCTGAGGGATGCCACTTGTCACTGGTGTCCATCCAGACATAGAGCCATTGACCATCCAGCCAATTTCTCATCCACCAAACTGGCCATGCATTAAATCCATATCGCTCCTGTTTAGAGAGAAAGACATGTGGGGCACTGTGTTGAAGGCCTTATGAAAGTCTGGATAAATTATACCATTAGCTCATCCCTTGACTACTGTTATAGTAACTCCATCATAGAAGGCCACTAGGTTGGTCAGGCAGGACTTGATTTTGGTGAAGCCATGCAGGCTGTCTTGAATGACCTCCCTGTCCTCCATGTGCATAGATCATAGGAGGATCTGTTCCATGATTTTCCCAGTCACAGAGGTGAGCCTGACAGATCAGTAGTTCCCATGGTCGTTCTACCCTTTTTAAAAATGGGTGTGATATTGCTCTTTTTTCAGTCACCAGGGACCTCCCCTGATTGGCAATGCTTGCCATTTAGTGGTATGTATCTAATTGCTGTAATGCTTCAAAATCCATGTATCTGTGATTTGGACTTTTGCTGTACTGCGGTGCTGTGGAGACTCAGATAAGCTTGAACTCTTGGAGAATTCATTTGTATTTGAATTATAGTGGCTTTGCTAATCTGTCTGCTATATTTCATTTTGGAATCTGTCTTCTCTTAAATGGCTCAGTTACATTTACATTGAAAAATGTTATAGCTATGCTGCTTTTGGCTTTGTGTCTTATTATGCTTGGGTTTTGAGATATGCCTTTCTGTCCATAGGGACAAATCCAGTATAACTGCAACTCTCTGGATACCATTGCTGATTATTAAGGTGTAGCACATTTTGTGGATAAAACAGTGTTGCTTTATGGATTGACTTGTTTTTTAGCAGGGTTTGAGGTTTGGAGTTCATTAAATTTCACATTCACAACATTGGCTTGTAGCCCGCATCAAACTGCAAAATGAAAATCTTAGCCTGTGCTAGCACATGTGTACTTATTTAAGTGACACTATGCTTCTGTAGTTTTAACATGTCTGAGAAGTGGAAGTATTTGTTTTCTGGTAACTGTGTATAGCTGAGCTCGTTTCTAACTAGTGTTGCCCTCCCCCTTTTTTCTTTTTCACTTGTGCTTGCGCATGAAGGTGTGTTAACATAAGCTGCTATTGTACCTTATTTTTCATGTATGATAACACAAAGGTTTCTGGTTTATATTATGAAAAATCTTTTTAATGCAAATGGTGTTTTGGTATTAATTGCAACCCTGGGCAGCACCTTTTGTGAATTATTTCCGAGTGAGCTGTTTTCAGATTCAGTGGTAAGGCAAAAAACCTGTAAAAGAGTAATTTCTAATTATTACAGTGTTCTCCAAATCTGTTTGGTTTGGCTTTCAAAATCACCGTACACTGACAAATACTCATGAATGCTGTGCATAAAATTCCTGTTATGGAGGTATTAAATAGATATTAAATCTATTTTTTACCTGTATATTTTGCTGCTAAACATTGTTTAATGGAGTCTGGGATTTCCATGCAAAACATCTCTGACTGTACATAAGAGATGCCCAGATTCAGACCCCATGCTTTTCAGAAGGATACAGTGAATTGTTAGGTGTGAGAAGTCTGGTTTATGCTAGTTGTTTATTTCCAAGAAACTCATTCATCAATTTTTGTGAAGCTGGAGCCAAATATAAGTGCTACATACAAAGGTTTGCCTTTATGATTTTTATTTTTATTATTTATTTGTTTAGGGACATACAGATCCCAGCCCTTGTTCTCATTTGCACTTAAGGCAAACTTTTGATTTAACCAGTTGCAACAAATGGCTCGTTGGGCCTTGTGTCATCCTTGCAGGGCTATAGAATACACTCAAAACATCCCTGTTGTTCTTGATATACCTTTGTAGCTGCATTTAAGATGGTGCTGCTTCAGTTCTGTCATGACGATTGAAGCCCTATGCAAGAATAAATTTGCCGAGGGTAGTCGGGCTATTGAAGAGAATTGCAAGTTGCCTGGAGGTCTGTGCAAGCTCTCTACTGGTAGCTGGGCTATCTTGGCGCCCCTTTAGCCCAGCATATCGTAGAGAGAGGTAAGCAGTAGCTTTCTACTGTTTGTTTTTGCTGGCTTCTTTTACCATTCTTTTTCCCTCAGCCGTAGTTGCATTCTTACCCTAACTAATGTTTCTTTCCATTCACAGACTAGTGTATTTGTGTCTGGGCACTCTGTAAAAAGAGCATCTGCTATGCTGTCCCTGACAACATGCTGCTGACTTGTTGCTGAGGCCTCACAGTAACTCAGAAGTACAGTATACCATACAGGCAGTCACCAGCTGACATGATTTGTTCAGATGTCCGTGACAGCAAGGGTATAACCCTATCAGCAGTTACACATTATGAATCACTGAATTATTCACCCCCTCACGGGTTTTTTAATCTGAATGTGGATGCTATTAATGATGGCTCTTTCCTTCAGACAATCTATTTTTCTTAAAAAAAAACCCCTTATGTTTAAGAACTAAGGGGTTGCATTGCTCTAAATAGTTATGAAGTCTAGCAAGGAATAAGAAAGCTTAAATACATCAAAGAAAACTATTAAAAGGCATCCTGCGTACAGTGTGTGACTAAAGATTTAATTTGAATATAGAGTATAAGACTAAATAGTCATTAAAAATGTGAGCAAATCATAATTGCACTAATATTTTCATATCTTCATTTTTCACATGCAATAGAAGTCTATATAGAAGAAAATATATGTCTTTGCACTCTAGTTTACTGTAGCTTCACTCAAATGCATTTTTAAACAGTTACATTTAAGCAGTTGAAATTTCCTTCTGTTCAGCACTGATAGGTTTTTTAATTAGTTCAGAAGAAGTCTCAGTCCTGTTGCTGAGAGGTCAAGTAGAAGTGTAAGTGTTTTAACCAGGCCTGCTGAGCTGTCTTATTTTGTGTGTTTGTTGTCGTGAGTTTTTTATTTTTATTTTTTCAATTTTTTTTGTGATCTGACGTTTTGTGAATGTTGTGGGAAAAGTATTTCCCACTTCTCCCTCCCAGAAGAATATGCAACTCTTTAAGGTTATGCATTTCTTAAGCACTCATTCTTGGATTTTGCCTCTGAATAGAAGCAATCTTATTGTCCTCTGTTGCTAACTAGTAGCATTTTAAAAATTAAATGCCTGTCATAACTGAAGAGTTTCAAAATTCACTATACATAATCACTCATGTGGAAGATTTAAACCTTGTGGAAATTACCTTTCTTAGTGTATGTTTATTGTTTTGAGGCATTGATATAAGCCTGACATGCAAAGATTCGTAGATGAAGTTGTCAACTACTTTTTATGTTTCATAGAATCATAGAAGTTATTCAGGGCCTTGGCTCCACTACCAGGCTGTCTTCCTGGGGAAAAAGATTTCTCCTTAGCTCCAGTTTGCACCTCCTGTGTTTCAGTAAATGCCCACTGTCTCTCACCTTCCTGTGATCCACCATTCTAGCTCTCTTCTCCTGGTAACCTCTCAGGCATTGGGGGAGCTGCTGTTGGTTCTTCCTGAAACCATCTCAGCAGTTCTCAGGCTAAGTAAGCTCATGTCACTCAGCTACCTCATCCTCTTCACCCTGACTGCCTTGATGAACCTCTGCTGAACTTACTTCTTTTTATGTTGATATTTCAGAAAGGGATTCAACTGAGCATAGTAGTTAGGTGTGGTCTGCTCAACAGAACATGATAGTCACTTTCCTTAACCTGCTGGCTACCCTGCTGCTCATAGAACTCAAGATGCTGCTGGGCCTTGTCGATGCCAGGGTGTGTGGCTGGATTACATTCTGTTTGCTGCTCCCCAGCCCATCTATCCCCAGCCTCTGTCATTGCCAGGGCTTCGCCTTCTCATGGACAGGATTCCACATTTGTGAGGACTAACTAAATTTCATTAGCTTCCTGTCAGCCCAGTCTGCTACCTGTCCAGATCTTTCTGAACATCAGCCCTGCTGTTGCATATAAGCTGGCCCCCAGCTTGGTGTCATCTGCAGACTTGACAGCATACTCCATTATCTCCTCCAGGTGACTGATAGAAATATTAGTCAGGTCCCAGGATGTATCCTTGAAGTTCTCTCATCTTCAGGTCAGTAGTACTTCCTTCGGATCTGCAGATCGGCTGCATGGAGCTGGATGGGTTAAGTTTTGGCAGCACTTTTAGCTCTGTCCACTGTTGGTAGTTCATTTCCTTCTTGTACTCTGTTGCTAAGCGTGGAAGGTGGAGGGACCCTGTGAAGACTGCAACTGCTTTCTTAAGCATCTTGGAACTGTTCGTGCCTCCTGTCAGTACGTTACTTTCTCCACTTAGCAGTAAGCACATCTTTTCTTGATCAGCCTTTTATTACTGGAGCAGTTAGAAGCCCTTCTCCAGCAGGGATGGGTGAGGTTTTTTCGTTTTGTTTTCTTGACAGTTGGCTTCAACATTGTCGTGGTTTAAGCTTAGTCGTAAATTAGAAAAGCATGTAGCCTGCTTGTTTTCCCCCCACAA
>WYDI02035828.1:0-26324 GCA_009867235.2 Psittacus erithacus | reverse complement strand
CTTTATCATTATTATTATTGGTGGTAGCAGTAGTGATTTGTGTTACACCTTAGTTAATAGACCGTTCTTATCTCAACTTGTGGGAGTTGTATTCTTTTGATTCTCTTCCCCATCGCTCCGGGAGCCGAGGGAGGAGGTGGGGGGGCAGTGAGTGGGCTGTGTGGCAGGTCTTAAACCACGACAGATGGAGAAGTGAACATGAGTTTCTTGTGAGACTTCACTTGGAATACTGTGTACAGTTCTGGTGTCCTCAACATTAAAAGGGCATGGAACTGTTGGAAGAAGTCCAGAGGAGGGCCACAAGGATGATCAGGGGTCTGGAGCATCTCCCGTATGAAGACAGGCTGAAAAAGTTTGGGCTGTTCAGCTTGTAGAAGAGAAGGCTGCATGGAGACCTCATAGCAGCCTTCCAGTATCTGAAGGCGGCGTATAGGGATGCTGGGGAGGGACTCTTCATTAGGGACTGTAGTGATGGGACAAGGGGTAACGGGTTAAAAACTTAAACAGGGGAATTTTAGATCAGATATAAGGAAAAAGTTCTTTCCTGCGAGGGTGGTGAGGCACTGGAATGGGTTGCCCAAGGAAGTTGTGAATGCTCCATCCCTGGTGGTGTTCAAGGCCATGTTGGGCAGAACCTTGTGTTTAGTGAGACATAGTTTAGTATGAGGTGTCCCTGTTCATGGTAGGGGGGTTGGAACTAGATGATCTTAAGGTTCTTTCCAACCCTAACTATTCTATGATTCTGTGAGTGAAAGAAGAGTAAAATTTGGGCTAGAAATGCAGAGTAAAATCAGGCTGAAGAGATGAAAGTTAATAGCTAACAATTAAATCTTCAAAGAAGTAAGAGAAGTGCCGGGAAGGTTACCAGTGAAAGATTTATGGTAATAGGACAGGGAAGGGTAGTATAGTTGTGGAAAGCGAGAAAGTATTTTCAAGACATGTTAAAGAACAAAACAAAACCCAAAAAATAACCAACGAAAAAACCCCACAACCCAAGCAAAACCCAACCCCCCCAAATCTGCAAACAGCCCACAAACCAGCAGTGAACCTTAATGAGTTGTCTCACTGAGATAGACTTTTAACTATTTTCTTTGCACTCAAAAGGGTTGTGCTCTCTTGGCAAAGATAGTTCTCACTGCATCGAACATGGCAGCATGTATTGCAATAATCCTGCCTTTCCCCTCCTTTCCCCCTTAAAATTAGTGAATAGGTATTGAAACTTTGCAAATGAAAATGCTTTCCTGTGTGTTAATCTTGTTACTCGGAATGACAACTTGGATTTAGAGTTCAAGACAACCTGTAAGGTTACCAAAGGTAAAGCCCCTTTTCTCACTGTATATTGTAGTAAGATTCTGCTCTCATCGTCACCTGTCTCCAGCAAGTTCCTTGAATCGTAGACTGATGCCTAGCTTCCATTTTGAATTTCATCAGTTTTCTCATCTGTACACCTTACTCATATTTAATTCAGTGGTTTCTGGATCACATAAAGAAAGAAAGTATAATCAAAAAGGCATAACAGGCAGGTAAGATAAAGGGAGAGGAGGGCTGGGAGGTGGAATATTTTAAAAAAAGATGGGGTGTTTTGACTGTGTCCTGTCACATTGTTTCTGTTTCTGGGTTTCAAAGGAATGGGAGGAAAACAGCCGCATTTTTTCAATAGCATGTGATGCTGGTGGAATCAGTTCTTCATAATATAAATTGAGTCATTTTTGTAGGAATGTGTAGGTAGCATTATGTGGAAGTGTCATATAAATTGGAAATAGGAATAAAGTTAAAAACAGGTGTTTTGTAAGGCAATATTTAAATACTGGACTATTTTTTAAATATTGCAGACTATTTGCTTTTATGAATATATGAATAATGAATTTATGAGAAATATTTTATTCTGTTATTTACCCCAAGCATCTTAGAATATATATAAAAAGAACCCCAAAAGAGTGGTGTTTGAATTTGTATTTTTGTTTTGTGTGACTGGATGTGTCAGGGAAAAGTGAGTATACTCTCTATGGTTTGCCAAAGGATGGTTTGCTTTATTGAAGCTTACATGGATGACTAGCTGGTATCAAAAGATTTCTGCAACACTGCCTACAAGTTTCCAGAAGGTCAGTGAGAAAATGTATCGCTGCCTGATTCTATAGCAAAGGACAGTTACTGCTACTAGGATTTATTAAATCCTCTCCTCCTAACAAACAGTACCTATCAAGCGCTCCTTCTATAGGTAGTCCACAGGAAGCAGTTCCAGTTTTAGCAGCTTCAAAAAGTTGTGTATCAAAACACATTTTTTGCACTCTTTGAACATGATTCATTTACAGTATTACAAGAAAAGTGGAATATAGTGGGTCAAGTAGTCTGTTAAGTGAAGTTGAAGGTAACCTGGTAAGAAGAATCTAAATTATTTAAAATGTCTCCTTCAATAAATACATCATTGCAACTGTACCATGAAGAAAGCTTTAATCATTATAAGCAGTTAGTAAGGTGAAAAATATCAGTGAAAAATAGCTTGACTAGATCATTTTTAGAGTATGCTTTTTGGATTGGGACTTAGGTAGTGTATAAAGAAGGTTACTAGCCTAATACTTGTCTCACTCTGCTAATTTGTGTGTTTGTTATGTATTCTGTAAAAATCCATTCTCTCTTTGCAAAGAAGATAACTTTTCATGGTTTCTCTTGACTGTTATTCTCACACATGCTGTTCCACAGGTGTATAGAAAAAGAGTTTATCTATGCTGTGCAGTTGTAATGTAAATTAGATGCTTCTTTTTCATGAAATGATTATGAAAAGAAAGGACAAAAATTTGGCCTAATGAAATACTACTATTCTTCTTCAATTTAATACTTTAGAAGATTTTTAACTGAAGTAGATTTCAGATATAGTGAAAATCACATTTAATTAACAAAATTCAATACTGAGTGCCAGCTGTTTTGAGCTTAATGTTTTAAATATTTTGACACTGTAGTATGACAACTGGTGATTAGGTTGAGAAGATATTTTTGTGGATGAAGATATAGTTTCACATCTTAAAAGGTGTATAATCAGGTGTACTTCATTGAAGTAACAGAGAAAAGTGCAAATCACAAGGGCTTGACTCTGGATGTACATTTGTGTGCTTACAACTGTAGTACTAAGAGATACTACTCTTCTGCTATTCAAATTATAAAATCATCTAGTTGCTTTCGGTTTCAGCAAAATATTACATTACCTACAGAATGAGTATCTATGTTAATATATAAATCTAGTGATTCTGTTTGATGAAAGTGTTTAGTATTAATGATGGAGTATTAGAAAGACCCTTAAGACAGGTACTTGATTCTTAATGGTATAAAATGTTTTCAAGAGCTGTTCTTAGGTACTAGTATAGATGGTAGTGGGTCAGTGTGCTGCTGATTCAGACACGAATTCTGCAGTTACCCAAGTGAGAGCAATTGTGAGAAAAATGTCCCTATTTTAAAGTGTGCTTACGTATGTGTCTTACTCAGATATGCATAAGTCTGGAAGCTTGTTGTATTTGTTTAGATTTTCCTGAGTCGGAGTCCAGAATGGGAAGAATTTAACATGGAGGTTTTTTGGGGTTGAGTGAGTTTTTTTTGTTTGGTTGTTGTTTGTTTTTTTTTTTTTTGGGGGGGTAGTGTTAGAACAAAATATTATTCTTTATTTTTTTTTTCATTCACAAATGTCAAGTATTTGAGAAAATTCTTTTTGCTGAGTATGCCTCTCTTGGGTAATTTTCATATATAACAAATATATCTCACATTTAGTTATATCAATTAGTTAAAATTACTGAAACATTCTCCTTTGAATTCATTGCTGTAAAGGTTTGCAACTACTAATAAATGCTATTTGAAGTGCTCAGCTCCAAGCTGTATCTTTATAATAAGATAAATAGTATTAATAACAATAATAATACTATTAATAATGCTGACATTGATGATGGTAGTAGTAAGAATTTAATAGTAAGAACTGTGAGAGAGTTATTCCCTTAAGTATTCTGATTGTCTGCTAATCTTTGGTTGAAGAATATGTGTCAGACTAATTGTACTTCATATAGAAAATTATTCTTTCCGGTGCAAAGGTGATGTTTATCTGTGGCAACATCAGTTGTATTTTACATGGTGATGCAACAACTTCAATTTTGCATTTACTTTGAAGAATATTGAAACTGCTTCCAAAATTATAGTGATCCATGGAAGCATTACTGTGAGTATTTTAGTAGGCTGTTGCATGTCCCCTTTGTATCTGTCCCTAGAGGCTTCTTCAACAGAATGACATTTAGTTTTGCTTTGGAGAGTGTCTTTCATTCACTTTTTTGTCTTGAGAGCAGAAAGCCATATAACTGTACGCTACAAGTCAGTCAAATGGGAAATGAAGAGAAAACATTAAAATCCATTGCCACCACCACCAAGAAGAACAAAAAAATCCTCCTGATTATTTATTTATCAAAGCATCAAGTTTTTTGTGGTGTAGGTGCATGGAGTTTTTGTTGTGGTTTTTTTTGTTTGTCTGTTTGTTTGTTTTGTTTGTTGGTTTGGTTTGGTTTTTTCCTAGGCTCCTTTTAGGGAGTATAAGTAGAAACTGTTTTAAGAACATATCTGCTGCCATTGTCTGACACGATGCTTCCAGATATTTCCACTCTTCAGTGCCTAGAAGCCTGCTCTGTATTTTCAGGCAAGCAGTGATACTGTTGAGTATGATGTTTCTCCATAATATTTTACTCAGAAATGTATGTTTTTAAAAGTTTTAAAACTTCTAAAGAATTCTATGATATTTTTAATACCTGCTTGTTTTTAAAAATAATTTACAGTAGTTGTATTAAAATGTTAAAATGATCAAGGATTACTGAAAGACAGAAATTCCGTGCCTCATTTAGATATAATTTATTTTGAGTCTGTTCATGTATTGTTATCATCATTTGATCATAGAATGCATTTTATTTCTTGATATCTTTTCTTCTTTGATACTTCAAGGCTGACTCAAGCAATTATTTTCTTCCAAACCACTAGAGGTCTTGATGTCTAACAGCAAAACCAGTAATCCTCTAAATCTTTGCTTTGACAACCATTTCTGTATGTAGCAGCATGGCTTGAATATGAAAGGATTTTGTGTGTAAGTAGAGAGAAAACTCTGTGCTGGTTGTCTTTGTGCTACAAATATCATGTTTAAAAGTTAAAAATATTACAGTGGACCATCTGTGCACCTTTCCAGTATACAGTATTATCTTTATTGCTTTTCTATTGCTATGTATTGTGAATGATCAAGAGGTCTCTGGGTGAGACACACTGCTTAAATAAGGTTAAGTCTCATGCAGAATGTGTGCATACCTGCATACATGCATGTTGTTGGAAAATAAGGAAAATTCTGATCATGGTTTGGGTGAAAACTACCGTTGAAGTCAGCTGCATAAAATTACTATTTCTGTTTTCCATTTCTTTTCTTGTTTCCATTCCATCTCCCATTAGAGGGCAGTGTTGTGAACATACAGCATGTTGATGTTAACGTATTGGAAGGAAAGCAACCATTTTTAATACTTTCAGATGCTTTCTTTTCATTATGTAACTTGTGATTTTTCAAGAGGAAAAAGTTGCATTAGAAATGGAAGTAGCAGTTAAAGAAATTTGCATCCAGCGTGTAGAAAACTAGCTAGTAGAAAAGTTGCATTCAGTCTCTTGTGTGTTTTACCTTTTCTATGACTAAACACTCTCCTGGTTTAAAAAGCGGTGATACATCTAGCTGTAGCAAACTTTGAAAGCCAGGTCTTATATTTGCCAGTTTTTTAATGTATCTGTTTACTGAAGGAAAATACAGTCTCAGTTTTGCCCTTTAGCAGAGTCATTTAGCTGTAATACTAAAAGTTTGTCCATTAGAGACTATGTGTTTTAAACTATATGTTTTTAAACTATATGTTTGACTTTTAATTGGAATAATTACTGAGTAATGTACTGGATTTACATGACAAGGTTTTCGTAGTACAGGGTGGCTTCTGTGAGAAGGGATCAGGAGCTTACCGTATTTTGAACAGAACTAGTTCTGTTAGAAGAACAGAAGTAGTGTGTTAGAGAAAGGGTGAAAAAACCTGTGTAGCAGCTGTGAGAGAGACAAGTAAGGAAAATGTGAATGAAACAGCCCTGCAGACACTGTAGTCAGGAGGGAAGTTCAGCTCGGGAAAAAGGGAGTGTGAGGGATGCTGGTTTTAGGTTTGTTTTTCTTATTTCTCACTATCCTAATCTGTTATTAATCGGCAATAAATAGATTTAATTTCCTCAAGCTAGTAGTTGGTAGTTGGTCGGGGGTCTTCCTGTCTTATCTCAATCCACGAGCTTTTTCATTCCTATTTTTCCCTACTAAGTAGGCAGAATGAGAGAGCAGTTTGTGGGCACCTGGCAGCCAGGCAATGTCAAACCGCCACAGCAGTTTGTACTGTGGGCATGGTGATTTACTTATTGCAGTTTCCTAATATTAAATATTATGGAGAATTAGGTACAGTAACTTTAGTCTGAAAATTGTCTCAGCATCTACGGTGTTCCAAGTGAAGACTGCATTTGCATGATCACCATGAAGAGTTTATTCAGATAAGCCTAAAATGCTCCACTCATCTGCCTAATTTGTAAAGAAAAGCAATGTGGAAATTCTTTCGGGGACTAAAGTCAGGGACTAGAGGAAGATTGATTAAGAAAGGACTGCGTGAGAGTTTAGGGTCTGCATTGCACAGGTCAGATTACATGTTTATAACAGCCCCTTCTAGACCTTAAACATAACACTCCCCTTGCTTGTTTCTTCCTCTTTGTAGAAAAACCTGGGTAAAACTGTAACTTGATATGTACTTGTATGCATTTTCTTTTGATGAGTTAAAAGCTAGGACTGAAGGCCTGTAAAGACTTTCTGGCCAGGTGGATGCTGCATGATAAAATTGTGATGCCAGTGGCGATACGTGCAGTCTCTGGATTCAACAGCATGTTCTGCCTAAAATTATCAAGAGCAGCTGATAGAGCAAAAAGACATGTCTTAATTTCTTTCTGGTCTTAACCTTTAGGAGTTAATCAAACAATGCAGTGTCCCAAAGTACCTTTGTGGAATCCTAGTGTGCATTCTTGGTGTGCATTTGTTCAGGTAGTATATTCTTTTGAACTATCCTTATCCTTGAAGAAGTGAGAAAGAGGAAAAAAGGAACATTTTGATTAAAGTAGAGCTGTTTTTCACATATGGGATTTTTATTTTGAACTTTCTTTACTGCAGACTGCAACATATTTTCTTACTTGTCATTTACATATTCCAGTCTTCTTTTGCAGTGCACTTGTAGGAGGGACATGGTGAAAATATCTATGGACATCTTTGTGAGGAAGTTTCAACCAGATAGATACCAGCTGTGGAAACAAGGCAAGGATATATACACTATTGATCATACAAAACCAACTCCTGAATCAACACCTGAAGTGAAGACCTGGCTACAGAGAAGAAAGAAAATAAAGAAATTTCCCAAGAGGTATTTATATGTATCCTCCATTTAATTGTCTTCAATCTGATGTCAGTTTCCTTTTTAATTCTTTTTTGACACTTTCGCAATTTTTTTTTTAATTCTTTTTTGAAATTCTTTTACCTAAACGAAGTTTTTCTGTTCTGTATTAACACAAACTTGGGAGAAGCAAGACTGACTGTGAAAAATTAATTTAACTTACATGTTATGTATATAGCTGAAGTTGGTGACTATGGGGAGCATCAAAATGCTTTCTTTTGTAGAGATTATTCCCTTAAAATTTTCAAGGTGTGAATGGTTGCCATTGTTTATAGTGGCATCTGCAACTGAAAGACAAGGAAGAAGTTTCCTAAGAGTTGAGGAAAAGGTTAAATTGGAAAAATTAATCATGAAGCTGTGGTAGAATCCAAACAGTTGTGTGAAGTCTCTAGCAATAGTCTTAGCCCTCACTTCCATCATCTCCAAGGAGGTAGCACTGCCTTTTTGTCACACTCTCAGAGTGCTGCAGCCCAAACCTTTCTGTGTTTACCACAAGTCTATCACAGATCATAATTTGTCATAAGGAAGGCCTAGATCTCAGCTGTTGGTGCTGACACCACTAAGAAAATCAGGAGGAAAACAACAGCTTTTCACTGAAGCTGTCAGATTGACGTCTTTAATAGGTCAAATTTGACCTATTAAAGCAGTTTCACAGCTCGATCTATTTTCTTAGTGTGCATCATGTGTTTTCTTTGCATTGTAGAAAAAGTTTTTGTACACTAATGTTTTTTCTGTCTTAGCAGGATCTTTATGGGTTTTTTCCTTCATTATCTAATGAAGATTTTGTTTGCTTATTGTGGAGTGCAGTTTGCTGGGTTAAAGATAATGCTGAATTTTTAAGACCTTCTTCCTCTTTCAAATCATTTTACAATATAATTATATTTAAAACTTGCTCTTAAGCTGAATTTCCTAATTTTATTTGTCAGTTAATATGTGTATGATTTCTTGAGGAAAATGATAGGAAAGTCAAACCGGTAAAGAAGAGGACGAACTGCCACTGTAGTGGAACATTATGATTGAGAAGTACAATGCTTTGTTTGTTCTGAATAAGAATAGTTTGTGGGGTAGGATCAGTTCTTGTAGGCAACCAGTGAAGCAGCTGGAGAGCAAATTTATTAGTATGCGTATAATATTAACCCAGGCAGAGAGAGAATGCCATTGTTTAGTTAAATGCTATTTTGCCTGTAGTGTGTTTCATTGTATGCAATGTAAAGCATAACTGTTAAGTTCACACTTGGACCAGCAGTGATTATTTTGGTAGTCTCTTAGAGCTAACTAGTTTTGACTAAAAGCAAAGACTTTATAATAACTGTGTTGAAAGTTCTATCATATGAGCACATAGTCTGATTTCTTGCACTTAGCTAAGCTAAAAAACACAATTCCAATGCGTTTTAATTCTTGAGTTGGCTTTTGTTCAGGCAGTGTAACTATGTATTGAAAAGAGAGGATAAAATGTTTCTTCAGTTTCATTTCTAGTGTAATGTATCGATTGCAGTTGTCATCATTTTGATTATGGCAATAACACACGTTACAGCAGAGTGAAATACAAGTACCATCCATGGAAATCTTCATGAATACAGTGACAGGAAGAGCTTAACTCTGACATTAGTGGCTGAAATGCTTTGCAACAATGGAACATTTTGGACTGCTCGTGAACAGTAATAATACTTGCTTTTATATTACACTGTGAACTGGTGGGCATCTCAGGCAAATTTTCTGGAAATTACTGTTTTATAGAGGGTGTTGAAAGATATACATTGATCAAAATAGGATAAAAAGTAAGGGGTAGCAAAATGTTTTTCTGGAGATGCCTATAGTCTAAGATGCAAGACCTTTATAACCATTGTTTGCCTGCCATTGTTGGGCTTTTATAACTAGTGTGTTTTGAGTTTTGAAATCTGATGTGTGATGAAGCACATAAAAATCATCTCCTGTGTCACATAGTTGAATATGAAACTGTACTTACCTCCTGTTACTTTTATCCCAAGCACATAAATTAGAAACCAGTTTCTGACAGAGGGTGCCATTTCTCTGGCTTTAACCTTTTCCTTCTGCTTGTGAATGTGCAAAAATGTGCGGAAGCTTTAATTTCTGGGTTTTTTACACAGCATTATGGAATATATTGTTTGATAGTGTAGCCATTCAAAGTATTTAGTGATCAGAATTTTTCCTTAAAATGCATTTAAAAATTTAAATGTCTAAGCAGGTCCTATTTGATAATGGTATTCAGACTGGTGTTTTATTAGCATTTGAGTTTGCAATGTAACGTGATTTTAGTGCAACTGAGAATGTTTCGTCTTCATTACTTTTATAAGGGGTATTCTCTTTCAGGTTCAAAAGAATGATTCATTAAAAAGCTACTTTGGATGCTTGTTAAGTAATAGTTACGTGAGGTTATTTTACTTTTACAGTTTTATAACTTTGCCATAGCAAGGTGATAAAAGATTGAAGGTTAGATCCAATCAATTGTTAATCTATCACTTAATAAATTGTAAACACTATCTCAACACAAAAAGACGGAAAACTGTCAGTTTTTTACCACTTTAAGCAGGTGAAAAGGACGTATATATTGGTAGATACTTTATCTTATCCAAGACAGACATTCTACTCTGACAGCAATATCTCTTATAACAGCTTCCCTCACACCAAATCTCGATCTAAAAAGCTTAAAGTTCCAGAGGACAAGAGAGTATCTGCTATGGTAGCTGGTGCAGAAATCACAGCAACTGAAGCAGCTACTGATGGCTTCAAGGTCAGTGAAGAACCTGCGAAGAAAGTGAGACTTGTAAACACAGAAGTGCCTTCTGGGGGAGAAGACTACAGTAATAGAATGCAGCTGGATCAACATTTACTGGATCATGTCAAGGTTGCAGGTGAGATAAGGACTGATTATGTTTCACATGAAAGTTGTAGGCTGTTGATACTCTAATGCCACAGATTAGTGGGTGATAAAGCATAGTATTATCCTAAGTAGCATACTGAAATGCTTATGTAGTTATGCAGAGAAGATTGATATTCAGTAAGAATGAAAAAAGGCCAAAATTAATATTTTGAGCTGAGAGTAATATCACATAAACTGTTAGTGAAGTGTTTTTTAAGGGGCAAAAATTATTAGATTTCTTAAATTATATTTCTTCAATAGACTGATAGTGTTTAACAGCAAATTTTTTTTATAGAGAAATGATACAGAATGTCTTAACACACAAACAGTAGAGAACATACATGCTGATAGTAAGCTACGTGTGTTTACATGAAGAATGCTGCATATTGGAAGTTGTTTATACTTGTGCGCAAAAATGCTCTATTTTGAGACTGCAGAGTGCTTATCATTTCCGGCTGTCCGACAATGCAAGTTATAAAGGCAAAGATGGTCTTTTTTTTTTTCCACAAAACTATTTTATTCTAACACACTTGGTCTGTTCTGGACTTTATTTCTTCTGTTTCACATTTCTGTGTAGTTCAGGTGTAGTTTCACATTGCTGTTCAGAGAGGCAAACTAAACTGAACTTTAAGTTTTTGAGCAGTCCCATTTGGGTTTATATTGATACTGAAAATTGACTTGCAGATTGTGTATAGACAGTATTTCCTGGATTGTGAATATTAATGATTATGTTGATGGTTATTTAGAAGTGGTAAACACTAGGATTGATTCACATAAAGATAACAAAGTTAGTATTCCAATATGGATCCTTAGAAATTCCTGCATACAAATTACATGGTGCTTTAGCAGACCTTTCCAGGTCTGTTCTAATAATCTCTCTTTTTTCCTTTCTTTTTTTTTTTTTTTTTTTAAGAAAAAAAGGTGGCTCTGTTCCTTTTCAGCCTTCTCCGACTTTTAGTAGAGGTTTGGCGTGTCATGAACTCTAGGAAACTAGTATTTAGTTAGCGTCCACTCTGAGTTTGTTGACAAAGGAAAGCAGAGAAGAGTGGAGACCTGTCCTCTTACATTTGTGCTAATAAAGGGTGGTGCCTGAACCTTCGTAGGGAAAATGACTTTTTTAGGTTCAGTGGTGGGAGCTCCAGTACTCACACTGGAGGTGGTCATTTGTCCTGCATTATCTCTGGCTAGTGTGTCCATTTTGCTCCGTCAAGGCAGTACTCTTCATATGCAGAGATTACATTTTAGTTTTGGCTTTGTATTACTAAATTTTTATTCATTTGGCCAAAAAAAGAAATTTTTCAGAAAAACAAGTTCAAACAGCCCTTGTCAAGAAAGAATGGAGGGGGTCTTTTTTCTTTAATGCTTTGGATGTGCTGCTGAATCAGAATGCAGTAGTGTGTGCCATAGAGTTCTTCAGGAACATGTTTTTTGAGTGACCTCTCTAATTCACTGTTCTGTCTATTCCATGCAAGCATCTGAAGGTTTTAAATTTTAGTAGAAGAAAATCCACACAATTTTGCCCTTCAGTGTGACCGAAATATAAAATTATGCTAATTGCTTTTCGTTATTACACCAGTGCTGTTGTTTTCAGAATATTCTTGGTATCCGTTTGAAATAGATCTTCCAAATTGTAAACCAATAGTATTTATTTTAATTTCTAAACCAGGCATAATAGGTATAAATGCAGGGTATAGATTTCAATATATATAAATGCATGAATACAAACCCTTTTTTATTTTTTTCCAACTAGTCAAAGTAATTGTGGGCTGTGAGGATAAGCAATCTACATGAATATTGATTATTTTGAATGACATGAAAATCTGTTGTAATTCAAATACAAAATACTGATTAAGTGGTTAAAACTGTAGTTCACACACCAAACTCAAAAACATTCACATTTAATTTATTCTTTGATCAAACCTATACTCTATGTTTGTTTATGTTCTCTTAGCAGATGATTTTCTGTATGATTTCTAAATGAGGAACTGTTCTTTAAATTTGAATAACTCAGATTGTTGTGAAATAAAATACATTAATATAAAGTGAGATTTATTAACAAATAATATTCTTCATCTGTAGGAAGCATCCATTCAGACTCATTTTCAAGACCTGTTCCTGTACTAGAGAAAACAAAAATGGAAGATGAGAACAGGACAAATTCCAGTCATCCTCTTGCATATGAAGTTTCTGTTGCTTGCATGCCCGCTTCAGATAGCTGTAGGGAAGAAGAGAGTTTGACATCTCAGAATCAGTCTGTTTCACCCATACCATGCTATAAATCAGAGGGACAAGCTTCTGAAGCTGAAAACCCAGATAAAGAGGAAAATGTTTTCGTAGAGGATGATGTCAGTGACCTTGAAAGCTGTGGAAGTACGTTAGAACATGGAGAAGTACCTGTTGTAAAGAACGATGAGAAGGATGACATGGAAACATCCAGTGTATGTGAAGCAAATTACATCATTATAGTAATATATTCCTGATTTGATGAAATGTGAATGAGCATTTTTTTAATGAGACCTGATATCCATATTTAAAAACTTAAGAATATGCATGGTTTTATTTAGATGCTAATTTGAATGTGTTTTGAAATGTTCAAGCGAGAGTGGGAATTTGGATCCAAAAGCAGAATGTTTCTGGAGCTTGCTTGTTGACATATTTTCCCTCTGATTTTAGATACCTAGTCATTTCACTTTATATCTGTGAATCCAAACTGTCAGCAACTATTCTCAAGCTATTCCCATGTTCGCTGCCTGCCAGTAGGAGCAAGGCTATCAGCTTTAATTATTGCTGTTGACATGAAATTGAAAGTATTAGAGATGAGTATTGTGTTTGTGTTTCAAAAAAAGGGCTGTTTTAACTGAGTCTTAAGGAGATTTAAGAATATGCTTGTAAATGTTGGAAGAATAGGTTGATTCTGAGCCTTACTGTCCATAGACAGAACATATCAATGTGGGAGCACATAGTAATTTGTTTTTGGATATATGCCCTTTTCAAATGAAGAAGTGGAGGAAGAAAATCTGAGGAGCATCTCTGCATTGAGTTAGGGGGAAACAGAGTTTGCTTTCATTTTATTACATTGTTTCACATTGTTTATGAAGTTTACAAAATCATACAGACTTTCTTGCTTTAGTTGAAACTGTATCCATAGTATTGACATTGGAGAAAGTGAGTGTTCAAGAATTATCTCTTGCAGGATAATAGAGATAGCAGGAGCTCGGGATCTGAAACTTGCTATTTTTGGATTTTGTTAATGGCCTGAAAGATGTAAAGGAAACACTTGAAGGAGAAGATCTCTCTAAGAAAAGGAATCTGTTTTGGTTTCTTTAAAATAGCAGTTTTAATAATGTTTTCTCATTGGGTCATCTACAAACTCACAGTCGTCTTTTACTCTTGCTATTCTGCTGTGGAGGGTGGGCGGCTTTGATTTTTGGAAGTAAAAAAAAAAATAAATTAAGCTGTGGTGGTCACAGTAGCTTTCCAAGTTGTGAGTTCGATGCCAGGTTGTCAGAGAGTGGTCAGGAAATCCACTTGCAGATTGCCAGACTTTGTGGGAAATACATTTTAGGAGCCAAAGTAAAATCTTGCTGACCCTTTCACAGGCATGAGCTGTGCACTACTGATTTTTTTTGCAATGTTGTGAGTTTTAATAATCTTGGCTCCAACCTTTCCACTGTAGTGGAAAGGAGCACTATAAACATCTCAGTGTTTTAATCACCATGTATTAGAGATTATATTTATCTCTTTCTGTGCCTTTCAGCCATACATATATGAGTTTTCAGATATTCTCAGTATAATTGCATTCCTTCTTTCTCTTTGAAGAAATGTGTTGTACATATGCAATTAAAAAGTCTGATCTTCTTTCCCTTTTTACTTACTTGGTAACTTTCTAGATCCTGAGCCTGTCCTGTGCTTTAACCGCATTCTTCCTACCTCTGCTTATCACAGTAAATATGTTGTTTCATAATTTTCTTCCCATTTTATAGTAGTAGTTTTCAACCCTCAAATTAGTCAAGGGGAATGTGTGTAACCTGCTAGGTTAGATTTAGGGTGTTGAGGAGCAGAATGCTGTGGTCTGTTGGGATCATATGAGACTGTCCTTCCCACCCTTCTGCTAGTGTGCCATTCCTTGGCTCCTGAACCTTCAGATACCATTGGCAGTTGGTTTACATCATTATTCCCCCACTGGCACTCAGTTCTGTCGTTTTGAAAGCTGCATTTCCAGAGCTTGTAGCATTGGCTTTAGTTTTTGAACCTTGTGTAACTTCCAGCTGAATGTATACTGTGGTGCTTAAAGGAAGAAGGAATTTCCTCAGTTTGCAAATTAACATGTTAATTGCATTCAGTGCTCTTAATTTCTGGTCTCAACTCAAGGTCATTTTTGTACTTCAGAAATTTTGCACTTTTTTACAAATGAAGTCAGTGGGTTTCTGCATCGTTTTCCTAGTCACAGTTAGTGGTTCAATTGTACTTCTTTTCTTCCTCTTAAACGTCACCTAAGCAAACCAGGACATATGCTGTGTAATTTGGGAAGGGCTGCAGTAAGTTATATGTCAAACTATTTGTGTTTGACAAGGGCTGTTCTTTTAAGATGAAACCATATATTCTGAATTAGAGACAAATGTTTTATTGGTATGTTAAATAGTATTTACAGAATTAACATCTCTACAGAAGAATATGTTTCTTCATCAAAAGTTACTTTGCAAAATTACATACTAAATTAGTTGTGTTTTTAACTTTTCAGTCAGTGGAAGTTGAAAAAATGAAAATATCTAAGAGTTGGCGTCATCCACTAAATAAGCCCCCAACTAGATCTCCAATGACTTTGATTAAACAGCAAGCAATTAGTGATGAAGGTGAGTGTACTATTTAATACATTTTTCGGATGATCTTTTTCTGTATTATGTATATAGGTGCTCTGCTTTCAGCTGGGATAGAGTTGATTTTCTTTCTAGTAGCTGGTACAGTGTTGATAACACACTGATGTTCATTTTCCCTGGCTCTTCCCCACGCACTGTGGGGGGAAGTGAGCGAGCAGCTCCATGGTACTTAGTTACCAGCTGAGATTAAACCGCAACTATAGGCATTTGCAGTAACAACCGAAATGAAATAATTTCTTTCTCTATGGGAAATGTATTAGTGAGGCCTCTGAATCCACAGAAAGGTCATGCAGTTTTTGCTTGTTTCCATGCAAATCCTTCTAAAAACATTTGATCTGCCATTGCAAAACACTCTGAACAATAACGTGTCATTTAAAATTGGTATATTCACCAATCAGACATTCCTTATTAGAACTCATAACAGGTGTCTTTAACAACAAGTTTTTACTTGTGTAAACAGACAAAAGTGACATAAGAATCCTTTGAATATGAGTCTTACGTGTAAGCTGCAGTTCCCTATATTGCAGTAAAGCTACCTTTTAGTTATCTGTTTTTTGATACACACTGGATATTTGGGAGTGTTCTGATTCAAGAAAAAGACTACAGACTTCTGGGTATCATCAAAAGTTTATTAGGAGTTTTCACATATGTCTTTATTTCCAGGCTTTTGCTTAGTTTCATGTGGAAGGAATGAATATCTCTCTCCCTGTAGTTTTGATAAATCAATTTTATGCAATTGATTTAAAATAAAAATAAAGCAAGTTTACAAGTAGTGAATAGTATGAAAGACTTTAAAAGTAAATACCATGTTTTCACAAGCATGAAGAGAGGTGGAAAAACATATTTCCATTTTCGGACGTAATGAAATCAATCTTCATGTATTAGAAAACAGCAAAAGATCTTTCTATTTCTGTAGCTGAACAATTATTGAGAACTTTCTTAGCACAGTTTTCTGCTTAATTTTCTATGGCACAAAGCAACCAGAAGCAGGCCTTCATAGGAATGTGTAAGACTGGGCTTCTGATGTGCCGTTCAGGTACTTCTAAGTAATTAAAAAAAAGAAAAAAATCTTAATGCTGAGTAGTGACCAAGAAATTACATTGTTTAATTTAATTGAATAAATAGGAAGTGTAATGTTAGGCTATAATTTTTAGCATGTTTCCCCAAGTCTTCATTATAGATTGCAAATGCTATTGTATGCTATATAGTATCTTCAGCAGGAATTAAGAAAAAGAAGCACACCCATAAATAATGATGATAAATGACAGTGATCTATAGAACAGAGTTCTGTACAAAATAAGTAAATAATTTTGCAGACATGAAATTTGGTTCTTTTTAACAAGATATCTTTTTAACTAGTGATCAAAACAGTTAAAACTCAAGTTCTCAGCTCTTTTTGCGAGCTTCCTGAGTGCCTTAACTTTAGAGAGACGCTGTGTTGTGCAGATGGCTACAAAAGCTAAGTAATTTGCACAATGTAGGGATTTCCTTCTCTGAAGTAAGTAGAAAAAGTAAACATGCTTTACATAGCAATAACATGTACAGCCAGCCAAAGTTGATGAATAAAGCTACTTTAATCTATCAAACATGGCTTGTGAAGCTTATCAAGCTATGCATCAAAACTATCCATCAAGATGGAAAACAAACACATTCCTTTTTCATATTGCCTCACCGTTTTAGTTCTGCAACACACGGTTTCCAGGTACTATTCTTCATAATCTCTTCAGTTTGCAAAACTGGAGATCGGTCCTCACACTTAAACACTTTGATACTCAATGTAGCGTAGTGCAGAATGGAGCTGATACCATGTCTGTGACTGCGCCTCTGATTCCAGCCTTGCTGTATGCTTTAGTGTTTACCTACACTTTGTACCTACATTTTCCTTACATCTCTTACTTTGTAGTTTAAGGGTAGGAGTCTTGCTGGACTTCCTGATTTTTGCCCCTTCAGTTATACCTTTAGTCAACAGTAGCTGTTGCTTACAGCTGCAGACAAACTTTCTTGATTTCAGAGGCAGCATGCCTGTTAATAGATTCTTCGTCATGTAACTAAGGTATATTGCTTTCAGCTAGCAAGAATTTAGGTATTGTTAAGATCAGTACTGTAATTTTAAGTTCTCCCTCACTAGTACATCTCCCTTCTTGTTCCTAGACTGAAGTCATTGACTTGGGTCTTCCATTTCACTAATTTGGGAATGCCATACTCTCTTTTTTATCTGAGTGGCAGTTTTGCCAGGCATGATGCTTCAACTAGCTGTTAAGCATCTTTCTGAAAATTAGTCACAGCTTAGGCCCATGATCTTTATTATAAACGGATATGGATACCTTGAGGGCTAGACAGAGCATATTTCAGAAAGTGTTCTGGTAGTTTACACAAAAAAGATGTTATTAACAGTAAGATTCAGCTAGTAAAGTGATTAAAGATTTAAATATGTGGTAGGTTGCAGTTAAATTGCTATTTTTTAATTAGAGATTATATTCCTTTTGCTTGCTGATCCTTTTTCAATATTATAGTTAAAACAGAGTGTAAGATGTCTAATACATGGATTTAAGCATGGATGTGTATGATATAACTTGGCTAGATGATGATGTGATGACTCAGGTTTGTTAATATTGAGGATTCTGCTCTTTGTTTGCTGTCTTGTCTGGTAGTTTGTCAGCTTTTCAGTGTCTTAATTTTCCATGAAAGTAACAGCATCCCAACAAGAAGTCATGTACCTTCCAGTCTTTCCTCCTTATGTGATGATTCTCCTTCTGGTAGATAAGGGTGTGTTTTTGTAAGAAAAGAAAATGTTGCCTTAGAATAATTTCAATGAATTTGATTTTATTTTCATGCAACTTTTTCTCTTTGCGATCTAATTTATCAGCATGCATTTGTCACAACATCAGAAGAGAAACAATAGATTTTGGGTGAGCAGAATGTTTACATCCAAGACAGAGATTGAAGAACTGCTGAGGGAGACTGGCAAACTAATGCCTCATTAGCTTTCCTGGCACATGCTGGTGTACGTATTAGATATCCCTGGCTAGATGAACGCCACTCAAAGGAGATTATTCTGACCATGTTCAGGAATGTTTGTTGTCAGGTGTCAGGGGAGTAATCAGTATCAAATGTACTAATGACTATGTTCTTTATGAAGATGCTTCATCCATATTCTGGAGTTACCGGAAATACAATTCAGGGTGCATACTTACCCAGTTTTTTGTTGTCTGTGGTTTTTGAACAAAAGTAATGCTGGTAATGTCTATGATACTATAGTTCCTTTGTCATTTTTGAGTTCATCTATCCCCCTTACAAGAAGGATTTGTGTATTGATTCATTACTTTATATTTTAGTTTATCTGCATCTGGTAAAATCATAAATGTAAACAAAACGGAGGAAGAAGAAGGTATGGGCAGTTTTTCATACTGCTGTTATGAAAAACTAAGAAATTGGGGCTTTATAGTTCATGTGCAAATCGTGTCACTTCCCACAATTTGGATAGTCTGTAGCCATTTCTAATACAAGTAATTTATATTCAAATTAATATATTTGAACTCCAAATACTAAGGTTCTATTAGGAAGTTTCTGTGAATAGAGGTGATTGGAGTCTGTTATTAGTATGAAGGCAGCCTTCTGTGTGACACTGTCAGCCGTTTCAGAATCCCAATTTGGCAACTAGAATACTATCGTATTTGACAGCATACTTAAGTCTTAGCAGAGAATATCTGGATTTCTTGTTAATACAGAGTCTTTTGCAGACATTAATTTGTTTTTCATTGGATTGCTTGGACATTGACTTCTGTGTTTTCTTTTTGTCACTGCATGTACTCTTTTATGTGTATGTTTCTATATGATCTGAATGTTTCTCTTACAGAAAAATGATTTAATTATTTCTTTGTGGTCTGTTGGTGCTTTTTTGTTATGTTTTTGGTTTGTTGGGGTTTTTTTTCCACACTTTTCCTGAACCCTTTCCCTATGTATGTCTGATTTCTAAGGCTTCCTTATTATGACTGTTTCTGTGGAATTTGTGTCTAAAGGACTGAGCAATGAGAAATGCTGGGAGCTGGGGAATCAATCCCAGAAATTATAGCTCAGGCTGCCAGTTTAGAAAAATAAGTGTGGCAGTACAGTGTGACTGTATGTCACACTCAAAATACTAATAATTTTTATGTAATGAACCTTGGTGTATGCTCAGTGTGATATATTAGCTTGTGGTAATATTATTCTTTTGTATTTAATGCAGTTATATTTCTGCTCACTTAGGCAGTAAGAAAAGCAAATTCAGCAGAAGGAGCAAGCATACTGACTTTGGATGCACATTGATTGGTTCTAGGGATTTCTTTCCAGCAATATTTGGGCATGCAACATTAGAAACTGTTTTTAGATTCAAGCTGACTAAAATTTCCCATTGCCCTAAATGATATAATAATAGTGTACAGATTGAATTCAGTATGGGTTTCTTTGTATGTGGTTTTTAGTGTTTTAAATATGATTCAGAAGTTCAAAGTCATTTTGTCTTTGTTACTTTGTAAGAAAAAGAAACAGAAAGAGAAAACTATCGTGAGTGGAAAATGTGGCTTATATAAGAGTTTGATTAGTGAAAATTGTTACTTCTACAGCTGTAGTTTTCCTTCTGCTATGACATATCACGCTTAGTATCCTGTGAGATGTGCTTGATCTGATATGAGTAGTTGAGCCATATAAGGCATGTTTGGTAATGTCATAGATTCACAGAATCATAGAGTGGTTAGGGTTGGAAAAGACTCATCTTGTTCCAAACCCCTGCACAGGGAGGGGCACTGTTGGTGTAAAGGGTTTTGGGCTAGGCCAAAACATCCTGGGATCGGCCAGAACATTCTGGGCTCGAGCATCCTGGCCAGAGCATCCTGGGCTGGGCCTGAACATAGAGGGGAGTGGCCACTAGTAGTCAAATTAAAAAAAAAAAAATCCAGCCGATAAAGTTGTCGTTGCTTTTGTCAAAATCTGAAGCTCTTTTGCAAGTCATCAGTATTGGAAGTGACTTGATTTTATTGCCTGTGGGGTTTTGCTAAATGCTGTTTCTAGGCTGAGAAGTGTTACATTTTTTTTTTTTTAATGTTCAAAATAATTACACTTAAGAAATAGATCCTTGAGGGAGTTTGTATGCAATTGTTGTCTAGTGTATTGAGTGTTTATGGGACATTTGTTTTAGTGATCTGTGCAGGAACTGTAGCCTGAAGCTACTAATTTATAATTCCAATTTGGGCATTGATTTGTCATGTGAATTTGGACCTGTGATTGGGTTTTTTTGTTTTGCATCTTCCGTACTTAATTTATGTAGGTAAGTCGCTATTAGGGGCCTCCGTTTCAGAGAAGAGCTTCAGCACAGTCTTAACTGTAAGCATTCAAGTAACCTGATTCCTCAAAATTCTACTTGTGTTTTGAGCAGACATCTAACCTGACATTGACATGGGTTAGATTAGTGCTGACTAAGAGATAAAAAATAACAAGAAAATATGTTTTCCCTATGTGGTACTACTTCTTGTCTTGTCAACACAATAGTCCTGTAAAATTAGTTTTACAGATGATGTAAACGTAAACCAAGTCTCTATGCCATGAGTCCTTAGAGCTTTCTCAAAGTTGGTTAGTTTATCAGCAGTATAGCAATGTAAAATACATTTTAATTATTTTGCCATTTGTTAGATGAAAGAGCTGTGGTCTGGTACAGTCCTTTTAGGTATTCCACATATGGAAAATTCACTGCATAATATAAAATTCACTTATTTGAAATCACTTGGTGTTACGTGGGTCTTCAATTGAGCAGAGTGATAACAGCGTGCACTCAAATCCCGGTACAAGTACAAACTATGTTGTAGAGAGTAACAGTTGTGACATATAGTTCAGTCATAATCGTAGAATGATAGAATGGCTTGGATTGGAAGGGACCTTAAAGATGATCTAGGTCCATCACCCACTGCCATGGGTAGGGACACCTTCCACTAGATGAGGTTGCTCAAATCCCTTTCCGAACTGGTGTTTTCCAGGCTGAACAAGCCCAAATCTGTAACCTGTCTCCATAGTAGAGGTTCTTCAGCCCTCTGATCGTCTTCTTGACCCCTTCTAGACTTGCTTAAGCAGGTTGACATCCTTCTTGTGTTTGGGACCCCAGAGGTGGATGCAGTACTGCAAGTGGGGTCTTACAAGAGCAGAGTCCCTTGACCTGCTGGCCACACTGATGCATCCCAGCATACAGTTTGATTTCTAGGCTACATCTGCACACCCTGTCGGCTCATGTTGAGCTTCTCAGTGTCCAGCACCCCCATGTCTTTCTCAGGGCTGCCATTACCCCATTCTCCACTTAACCTGTAGCTGTGCCTGGGATTGCTCTGACCCAGGTGTAGGACCTTGCACTTTGCTTGTTGAACATCATAAGGTTGGCATTGGCCCACCTCTCACACGTGTCAAGGGCCCTCTGGAGAGCATCCCTTCCCTCCACCATGTCGACCACATGACACAGCTTGATGTCATCAGCAAACTTGCTGAGGGCGCACTCAATCGGGCTGTCCATGCTGCTGACAGAGATGTTAAACAACACCAGTCACAATACACTGACCCCTGAGGAATGTCACTTGTCACCAGTCTCCACTTAGACATTGAGCCATTGACCACAGCTAGCTGAGTGCAGCTATCCAGCCAATTCTTTATCCACTGAGTGGTCCATCTTTCAAATCCGTGTTTCTCCAGTTTAGAGACAAGTATTCCGTGTGGGACAGTCAAATGCCTTGCACAAGTCCTGGTAGGTGACATCTGTCACTCTTCCTTTATCCACCAGTGCTGTGGCCCATAGAAGGGTCCCATTTGGTGACCCATCATAGAAGGCCCCCAAATTTGTCAAGACACTTTTTACCCATAGTGAAGCCATGTTGGCATTCACCAATCACTCCCTTGTCCATGTGTCTTAGTATAGTTTCCAGTAGGATCTGCTCCATGATCTTGACAGGCACCGAGGTGAGACTGACTGGCCTGTAGTTCCCTGGGTTTTCTTTTTTTCCCCCCCCTTTTAAAATGGTTATATTTCCCCTTTTCCAGTCAGCAGGAGCTTTACTTAACAGCTGTGAGTTCTTAAATTGGATGGATAATTGCTTGGTATCTTCATCTGCTAGTTCAAGCCGGACCCACAGATGCATCTTGTTAGGCCTTGTGCACCTTCATGTTCCTTAGGTGATCTTGAACCTGATCTTCTCCTACAGCAGGTGGTTCTTCGTTCTCCCTGTCCCGCCTTTGCATTCGGCTTCTTGGGTGGCGTGGCTGGAGCTCTTGCTGGTAAAGACCTAGTAAAAATATTGTTGAGTGCCTCAGTCTTCTCCATGTCCTGGATAACCAGGTCCTATTTCCTTCCAGAGGGGGCCCACATTTTCCAGGCTACACATCCTTGCTTCTGCTCTCTGTAGGCCTCCTTTTTATGCTGGAATTTATCCAGGATCAACTTGTTCATCCATGCAGGCCTCCTGGTGTTCTTGCGCAACTTCCTCTTTGTTGGGATGCATTGCTCCTGAGCTTGGAAGAGGTGATCCTTGTACATTAACCAGCTTTCTTGGGTCACTCTTCCCTCCATGGGGCTTTATCCCATGGCATTCCAACAAGCAGATTCCTCAAGAGGTCAGAGTTCGCTCTACTGAAGTCCAGGTCAGCAAACTTACTGCTCACCCTCTTCACTGCCCTGGATCTTATCTCAAACTCCACCATTTCAAATGCAAATTTCAAATACAAATATGAATTTCATTACTGGTGTCTAATAATATGCTCACTGTCACAATGCTGGATATTTCCAGCCTCTGGAAGTAACATTCAGGTTGTGACTGTATCAGGCCCATTATTTTCTTTGTTTGCCATGAGAGCAAGTATTTTCATACTACTTTCTTCTTATGGGTCACCTGAGTCATCACTGTGAAAAGGATCAGTATCAAACCAGGTATCTCTTGACCATTGTCCTTGGTATACATGGTGGCCATCAGTTGAACGAGGTCTGTTGCAGTAGACCACAGCAAATGATCTCTAAATGTGTGGGCATCATGTATGATTTAAGGCTGCAACTTTGAGGCTAAGAACTTGATTCTCTGTGTATATTGCATATGTATTATGTTTATGACTTTTTGTTGTTTTAGCAAGCTGTGTGTCATTTCTTCTCTGCTAACTTCTGCACTGCTGCTCACAAGCAACCTTTGAAGCCCCATTTTCTCTTTTTTCAACTTCTTAGAACCTTTCAACTTTCACAGTCATCCTAAATATCACTGGGATCAGTGCTTTGTTCTGCTTGTCCATGACAAGTCCTGGTTATGGCTTTCCCATCTCACTGATGAGATTTTTCTCAGCCTCTTCTAGTATTTATAGTTTATATCTCTTTTAAATAGTAGTGGTCTTTTCTGTGGCCAGTCTTATCAGTACCTGTTCTTAATCACAATGCACATTTTCTCTACTAGGTTCTTATTTGTGACAAACACCAAATCAGAAAGCATATTTTTGCTAAAGTAATCATCACTGTTTAAGGAGCACTGCTCACCCTTAGGAATATCCTACAGACTGTGCCAGTTGATGTCAGAGTATCATGCACTCTGACCAGGTTCTTTTAGATAGTTTGCACGTGGAGAAAGTTTAATGAAAACCAGAATTTTTTCTTATTTGAAGTTACTTGAAGTTACATGGGATTTCAGTTTAGCAGAATGATATGGCAATGCATTTAAATCACAGTGAAAGTACAAATTATGTTTAGCAGAGTATAGCAATTGTAATATACAGTTCAATCATAGTACAAGTACAAATTACATTTAGCAAAGCATAGCAGTTACAATGCACAGTTCAATCACATAACAAATATGAATTTCATTACAGGACTCTAACGATGTGCTCAAGAAAAATCAGACTATCCTAGTTATTTAAATGCTTTCAATTCTTCCAAATTGTCACTTTTACGATTTTTTGATCCCTGATTTTTTTTGACCTTTCAAATCATTTTGAGATCTGCTGCAATTGATGTATTATACATTTTTGGTACATTACGTTTTTATATAAAGCACTGCTTTAATGTATTTTGTGAACTAAACCTTGTTTAATCCAGGATCTAAACCTTATTTAATCCATTTAATTTTAGGATTAGCCTCTGGAGCTCTGATTTAGAATGGCTATCTTTGCATACAATTTTTATGAGAACTAAAAAATGATAATTGATTATTCAGTTGATAGTTCAGCAATTAGACTCTATAACCAAAAAATGTATACATAATTTATAGCACTGTTACTGTACAGTACCGTACTAGAAATTTGATTTCTTGTACAGTACAATAAATAAAAAAGTTTGTATTTTCATATTTTGCTACAGAATCTCTGGCTTTCATTACTGACAAACAGAAGCGTAATTTGTGAAACTGAGTTTGCTGATATACCGCAGAAGCAGTGAAGTTTTGAAGTTGCAAGTCTTTTGCCCTGACTGCCTTTTTTTTTTTTTTTTTTTTTTTTCATAATATTATTATTTCTTCAGGGACATTTAAAACTATAGATAATGCCTCCCAGGGCTGAGATTATGCTCAGCTACCTGAAAAATAACAGATGCTGTTATACTTTTCAGAGCAAAGACTGCTGCTGTACAAAGCTAGGAAAAATTTGTGGAACATAACCCCAAGCAGCAAAATCATTGTTGAGATTGGCAAAAGCAAATTGTACTGTATTAGCGTCTATGGCTTTTCACATCTGCTGGGTTAAATCAGCAAATACTGGCAGCAGCCCATTCTGCAAATGGCCCAAATGTTTTCTGTCTGAGAATTTGTGTTTAACTTAGTAAGCAAAAACTGTTGAAAGCAATAATAATGAGTGCTGGAGCAACTTTGACACAAACTGTTAAACCAATAACATTTGTGAAAACGTTTATTTCTTTCACTTCTCTGCTTGGAAGGCGTCATGGTTTAAGCCCAGCCAGCAAACCAGAATCGCGCAGCCACTCACTCACTCACTCCACTCCTTCCTCCCCCCACCCCCGGAGGGATGGGGAAGAGAATTGAAAGAATGTAACTCCCACGGGTTGAGATAAGGACTGTCCAGTAACTAAGGTATAACACAAACCACTGCTGCTACCACCAATAATAACAATGACAAGGGAAATTACAAGGGAAGAGAATACAACCGCTCACCACCTGCTGACCGATACGCAGCCTGACCCAAGCAGTGATCTAGCCCTTCTGGGTAACTGTCCCCAGTTTACATCCTGGGCATGATGTGCTGTGGTATGGAATTACCCCTTTGCCTAGTCTGGGTCAGGTGTCCTGTCTCTGCTTCCTCCTGGCTTCCCCTCCTCTGTGGCAGAGTATGAGACTCAGAAAGTCCTTGGTCAGAGTAAACATTACTGAGCAGCAACTGAAAACGTCGGTGTTACCAGCGCTGTTCCCAGGCTGAAAGTGAAAACCACAGCACTGCACCAGCTACTAAGAAGGAGAAAAATGACTGCTACTGCTGAACCCAGGACAGTATCCGCCCCTTATTCTGTACCGGTCACGTCATGCTCAGTTCCCACATTTTCGATATACCATCATTCTTGTCTCATACGTACATATATATATGTATATATATACATACACACACACACAAAGAGAGATATTATTCTTTAGTCCATGGATCAATCCCTATAAAGCTCCTGAGTTCACCTGGTCCATGATGTCGGGCTCCATCTCTTGTAACAGTCTTTCAGAGCAGGGGAGGCTGTGTGCAGTGTTGGATTGTTGCCTACTGATGATATTGCAGAACTCTTCTAGCTTCATTGAAGTTCATTTTTTGTTGGGATAATGGTCAGAAGAAGTCAGGGCAAGTCGCTGGTGACCTGAAGACATCTGGTGGGTGGGCTGTAAAAGTGCACATAGCAGACAACAGCATACAATTGAGTTCATTGGCTGTTTTTGCCTAAAATCAAATCCCCTTGATTTGACTTCCCCATCTTCCCGCATCACCCACCAAATATATCCAGGTCCCACGAGCATGTTTACCTTTACCTGAAGCAGGAATAACCCAGACTGTCTTCCCCAGCAAATTCTTTATGTGCACCACAGGAACTTTGTC